>CM036539.1:5598913-5803913 GCA_020745685.1 Tautogolabrus adspersus
TGAAAATAAACCGGATGTTTTATTGTTGGTGTCTTACTTCCCCGTCCCGCTTGTTCTTTTCTGTGCTAAATTGATGCACCGTGCTCCGGCATCCAGCAAAAATATAAGTCTTGTGTATCTGCTGCCGAGGGCTCCGGACTGCCGGAGCTGAGACGCAGCGCAGCGGAGCCAGTGGAAGCACACACATTGAATAAAGTTAAAACTGCCGTAACGGAGCGGAGACGGACCAAACACACATCTTGAAATTGACTGTGGCCTGCATTGCTGTGTTAGCAGGCTAATTTTAACGCACTTTTGTTAGCTCGTAGCTTCATATTGCACATAAATTGACACAGAATGACCGTGATGTAAAGACACTTACATGACATCCAAATAAGCAGTTAGTAGGCTATGTTATTCTTTTCTCTAGTCCTCGACTAAAACAGCTTTGTATGCAAGGCCGTCCCGTCCATGTTAACATGATGTAAACACAGCTCAGACAACAGTACGGCTGGCGGGACTCAAGCTTCTCACTCATTGTAGACAGTCATGACTCAGAGAGACATTTACAGAGGATATACTTGATTTATGTCTATAATGTTGCACATTCTGCCTTTAAACGTATTGAAGGTTACATTTGAGAGTTTATTTGTGATACAAATGCATTTTTTTTTCTTGTAAGGATCATATAAGTAAATAAGTCACTCTTAGTACTACTCTTGTTGTCTCAGGTTTCAACACAGCTCAAATAAAGTTTGACTTATTGCACATGGGCCGGCCACTGAAACGAAAGGTGTTAGCTTCACACTTATGTTAAACGTTTGATGACAGACACGACCTCACAGGAGTGGGAGGGACTCTGTTACAACACATTTTGATTAAAAGACATCTTTACCCGACACAGTCTGTTTTTCATATTTGTTGTGCTGATAAATAAAGTGCTGTTGCACAGACGCAGTAACGCTGTCACACTGCAGCCAGTTGTGGGTAATTGATGGAAAGACTAAGCGACAACGTGTCAGAGCTTAACAGTGGCTGACTTACAGCGAGAACTCTCCAGAAATCACTCACATAAACTTGAGTTAAAATGTTCTTAAGTTAAAAGACTGAACTGTCACCGAGCTGAGACATTAAAAAAAGAGCTGCACTCTCTCTTCTCTTCTCTGCTTAAAGAGGAGCACCGACCGTTATTAAGCAGCTAATAAGATGCAGGAAGAAGAATCAGAGTTGCTTTTGGAGAACAGTTTGTCATTTGTGGTGGAAACGGCAGTCTAAAGATTGATATAATTTGTAATTGTATGTACATTAATTTATATTAGAAGACTAAGACTGACACACTTGGTCATTATATTGGTTTAAAATCAGAGCTGTGTATTTAAAACTAGATTTTAGCAACTCTACCGAGTCAGTAATGCAATGACAGGCGCTCTAGTACACAACGTACTTCACTTTCAGATTCATGTGAGAAGTTCAATTTAACGGTGAAAAGAAAAATCCTTTTAAGCTTAACAATAACGCAACATAAAGACAAACAAATATAAAGACAGCGATAACTCATCCAGACACCTCAGACATCACATCACCCCTCTCCTCCCCACTTTGTCTCCCTCACTTTGTCCCCCACCTTCCCTTTTCCTCATCCACTCCACTTCTCCCCCCCTCTTTTGGTCTCCTCCTCCCTCATCTCCTCTCTAATGCGTCCATCTTTCTCTCCCTCAGCGCAGCAGGGAAGAGCTGCGTTTGAAGCTCATTAAGTAAAGACCTACAGTGCTCTGTTGGTGTGTGTGTGTGTGTGTGTGTGTGTGTGTGTGTGTGTGTGCATGCGTGTGACTGTCTGGTTTCTCTTTGCACATTAACAATTTACGACATGTAGCACTTTCTTTATGTGTCTCCTGCAGGACTTCAAAAGGTGATAAACAATAAAATGTACGATGAAGAATCTATTTATCATGCTGGCATTTTGAAATAGTCAGTGGTTGATTCATTGATAATTATACATGGAAAAATGTTTTGTTGTAGTGTTGGTAATTTAATCCAGCATACACTTTTTGTTATATTGGTTAAAACTGTCTTTACAACCTGCCAGAAATCAATATATTGTGTGCTCCGAAAAAGAACAGAAAACTGTAATAGCTGTAATCCTGTAAAGACTCCCACCTGACCTATTGATTCTTGTATAAAACCATTAAACAATAATTAAACACAAATTACATGCATCTTATTGATGAGAGCGACTCATCCGGGTTCCTTGCTCAAACGATGTTTCACACTTCACACTTTCAGTGTGAAAACAGTCTAAATAGTTATTATACACTGAAGTACAAAACGCTGTGTAATAGCGTTTCATCGAGCTGCTATGGATATCTTCTAATCTACCGTCAGAACATTCCCAGGCCTTCTTTTCACCAAAATGGGGGCGTGGTCACTTTGGCTAACAGGAAGTGAAGTTTGACTGCTCTCATCAAATACTGTGGATCACAATTACACTACTTCTGGCGTTCAAACTACACTGGCATTGAGATTGTCTAAATTAATCTCATTTCAGATACTGTATATACTTCACCTGGTTGGGAATAATGTAGACAGTTGTGCAGGTTTAAAGACAAGTATAGACCCTACTATTCTACTAATCTGACAAAGTGATGACAAGGTGTGATCACATCCCGCTATAATGGGGGACAGTTTCCACTGAATTGATTTCAGAGCATCAAAACTGATTCTATGATGAATGAATGAAGTCAAAGGTCAAAGGATAATGACACCTCTTTGAACGTTTACATCCTAAAGAGACTATCCTCACCAAAATATATGACAGTTAAAGGTACAGTATGTATTGCATGCTAATGTTTACATTAAAATATCTAACTTCAATTAAAAATGGACTAAACCCATGTTATATATATTTTTTAGATGAGTACTTACATTACCTCAAATATTTCCAAAAATTATCAAAGCCAAAGAAATCCTTAATTTTATAGTTGTAACGTGACACGGGTCTTGTAGGCAGCTGCCATGATGAGACGCCACGATAGACAGGAAATGTTGATTGTTGTCAAGGAAACACCGGATGTTACGTCAAAGACCGCGGCATAAGCTAGCGCTAGCTGCTACTGAAAGCTGCCGTTCTGTCGCTGTATGTGCTGCTGTGATAAAAAACATCATGTAAATTATACTTGGATACATCGTCAGTACACATATTGTCTTTCTCAGGTCGGTTTCGCCCGTTCGTATTGATTCGTTCGTTTTTACTCCCATAATGCACTGCAAGGAGCGACGTCATCTTTTGTTATTGTTGTGATTGAGAGCCCCCTAGCGGCGGATTTTACATACTGTACGTTTAAGATTATCAATTATGTTTCGTATTTAGTGCTGACCTCTAGTGGCTGCACTAAGTATTACAAGAGGAAAGGTCAGGTGACGTAACATGAAGACGTATATAATCCATTAGAGTGGAGGTCTTATAAAAGGAACTTTCAACAATCATATAGGGGACTTTGTGTTGGCATCAGACTTCTTGATGCTGGGCATTATTCATCACTTTGGAAAATATATTTCAAGTGTTTGCTCATCTATTTTGAGGGCTCCATCTTAGCCATTATGTGTAAAGTTTGCATATTGCTGCTTTGACATTGAAAAATAAAAAATATTAAATAAGGTTCCTGATGCACAGATTCACAAAACAGTATTAGCTAAGAGTGCTATTTCTTTTCTGAACATGGTCTGAGAATGTATTTACCACTGAAGCAAAATGTTTGCAGCTGCATAAATGAGAAAGAGAGACAGTCAATTCTAAAACACGCAAAGAGTTCAAATGCAGCAAGTATCTCTGTGATAAGATTATGTTTACACTTATTTAAATCAGCCATAAAGCACACACCTGGTCCAAAATCAGCCTTTTCTATGCATTGAACCAAACGTCCACTTCACAATAACCAACGCAAAAAGCCCCGCGGAGTTTATTATCTGCGTATGAGGGGTCTCACATTTATGCTGTGTACACACCAAACGCGGGAAAAATATTTGCGTCACGGGATCGCGCAAATGTCGTTGCGTTGATCAAATTTATTGAAGCAAAATTTCACCCATCTGACCCTGAAGCAACAAGCCGAGGGGGAGGGGCTTGTCACCTAGATACCAATGTTTGTTTTCATCTTCTTCTCCTATAATCAGCCACAGTGGATACTGTTATCGCTGCCTTTTACCTGTTGACCTAAGTCAGAAAAGTTGTAGATTCAAACACCGTCATCTCTGTGTTTACAACATCCTTTGAAGCTGCACACAGCTCTGTGAATGTCACCGTTTTCTTCAGGAACTGCGTCCGGATTACGGCCGCTTTCAGTGCTACTGCAGGCGAACCACTCGAGTTGTGCAGCTCCAGACTGCAATTATTACTTTCTCCTCCATTCCTGACGTCAGCCTTGTCATCGTCAGCGTCAAGGCATCAAGCAAATTTGTCGCTGAAGTTGGATATTTTTGAACTCACGCGAAGCCGCGACGAACGCAGATGTCGCCTTCCTCGCACGTCCATTTCGTTGCACGAAATTCCATTGACTTTCTATGTACTTTTGTAGCACGACAGATTAAATTCGCATTTGGTGTGTACACAGCATTAGACTTCAGAGTTCAGGGTAATTCCACTTTGTGTTGCCTTAAAAAAACATCGATCAATTTTCTAAACAGACATCAATTTATAGTCATACAGCTAATCAGGAAATTAATCAGTCCAGTGCTGAAAAGGATTTAACCCCAACCAGGCCCAGTGCAAGCACTTTTGCCGCTCTAGGCGAAGAACAATTTTGCCGCCACTCTCAAAGAAACACATCAGCGACAAAATGCAAAGCGCAAAATCTCTCGTGCAACGCAAGTGTGCTTTAATTGTAAGCATAACTGTTGTATACAGGAGTCAACAATGCACACATTTTTGACTGCAGCTCTACATGGAATGGCAGTAACTAGGACTCGACTATAGCAGGGTCAGGACAACATAAAGATGCTTTGAAAAGAACCACATTTCAAATCCTCAAAATAAACAATTCCAAAACACGCCTCTCCCATACAACACTTTCTTGTCTGGACACACAAAACACACATGAAATGCGAATTCCCATGATATCGGAAACTTAAATGACTATATAGAAAAAAACTACTGGTAACACTTTATATTAAGGTGCTTGTAATAAGCTGTTATTAATAGCTAATAAGCCACTTATAAGGCATTATAAGATTCTAAGTCTATATAAGTGTTAATAGAGGCATAATTAACAGACTTATTATGTCTTATAAGACACTTATAGGCTCTTATTAGAAACTTATTAACTGTTTATTAAGATGTTTATTAACATTAATAAGACTTTATAAGGTAATATTAATGCCTTATAAAGATGAATAAATCCCTAATTATGCACTTATTAACAGTTAATAATAATAAAGCTCCTCTGCAGGTACTGGATCTAAAGTAGGAACACTGCTTATAAAGATTAATAAATACTTTATTGTGCACTTATTAACAGGTCAGTGAGAACAGGGTCCAGGTGAGTAAATGTTTAAAAACCATTGATAAAAATATTTTACAACTTTCAAGTAAACAGAAACAAAAAGGAAGTCTATTAAACTTCCACTTTAACAGTTTTTGAAACAATTATTTTCTTTAACTTTAACTGTAAACATTACGAAAATATTTGGTGTGTCATAGCTACCAACATATCTGATCAAATTCAGAGAAAAAGCATAGTTGTATTTAACCCTTGTTACTGTAAATAGCTGTAAATAAAGTGTTACGCTGAATTTCCACCAGATCCGTGTGCATTGCGTGTCCGCTCCGGTGCGTGACGGCTCCGTGCACCCCCGTCCTTCAATACCCACCAGCTGCGTGCTCCGTCTGCAGCACGGAGGGCACAGCCGGTCAGCTGGGGTGCAGAGACAAAGGAATTCCCGCGGTATTTTAAAGATTAACTCGCGACAGCGCAAGATAATATGATGTACATGGTATTAAACTCTATATGAACCTTATAAACACATAAACAAACACACATACAGTCGTTTTTCTGAACCATCAAAACTGAGTCTTTTATTCTGAAAATAAACCGGATGTTTTAATGTTGTATCGGTGTCTGACTTCCCATCCCGCTTGTTCTTTTCTGTGCTGAATTGATGCGTCGTGCTCCGGCATCCGGCAAAAATAGAAGTCTTTCGTATCTGCTCCGGAGGGCTCCGGACTGCCGGAGCTGAGACGGAGCTGAGACGCAGCGCAGTGGACCCAGTGGAAGCACACACATTGAATAAAGTGAAACGTATCAGCCGGAACGGAGCGGAGACGGACCGAACACGCATCTGGTGGAATTTGGCCGTTAAAGGTGGGAAAACATCAGAAGACTAGGACACCTGGAGCCCAAGGTCTGAATACCAGTTAAAAGGCACACACAGGAATACATTTGCAAACTTTGTATGTAAGGAACACAAATATTGCAGGTCAAGGTTACAATATACAATTTACTAATGCAAATAACAACTAAAGTAATACAGTGTGCACATGAAATAAAATAAACCTTTGAAATGTCTAAGCCCAGTCTTTGTTGTTGGGGCCTGTGTGTGTTTCTCTTTAATGTGTGTTTCCACACTATGAAGTAGCGAAGGAAGTTCATTCTTAGAAGAAACAGTCTTCTCAATCCCTCTCGAGGTCTCAAGGTTCGACTCACTATCCAGTTAGCTGGAATCTCAATTCTATGGTGGGTGCTCTTGTCGATGGATGGTCTTCTGGATGCTGGATTAGCCCAGACTCCGCCTTTTACCAGAACCTGACCTACAGACAGGTCACACCACCCCTATAAAGATAAACATGCACGTCAGCATCAACACAGGCTTCATCTCAATTCAAGCACTTAACATTTAACACCAAGTATTAAAATAACCTTTGTTTCTATTCACAATTTTCTATTTGCTCTGTTGTACTACAAAAAAGGTTAACGATTTTCTTTATCAATTTACTGTTGAGCTGTTTCTTGATTAGACAACATAAGACACTTTACTGTAATAACTGTACTATAAAACTCTGAAGCTCTGTGTGAAAGACTCCACGAAAGAGAGTGTAATTAATAAAACCGAAAAGAAATTCATCATAACTTGCATTCAACTATTCCTTACTAATTTACATACATACTATGGCTAAGCTTAGCCACATTCACCCTCAAAATGTCACACTTTTGCTCTTACAGATCACAACAAGCCTGAATGGATACTACATTTTTCACGACACAAGTGCTAACTAATTAGCATAGGCTTATGACATTTTACATGTCGCTAGTTAGCATCGCGGCTAACGCTAATTACACAGGCCTAGGCACTATTCAATTCACTTGTTAGCATCGTGGCTAACGATAGCTTAACAGCTAGCGGATACAGCTTTGATCAACAGCCAACATTTTGTTGCTTTTTCAACCTACCACTGAACACTCAGGCCACAGGATTCGAAACTGGGCCGCCCGCTAAGAGGACTATAGCCTCCATACATGGGACGTGCGCACTACCCACTGTGCCACCAGCACCCCATATGCAGCATTATTAACGTATCCTCACGTGGCATTTGTTTACAGTAAGACCTGCAATTGATTACTTGGCATGACTTTCTTCATGCAGACAGGGCTTAAAGTACTCCGGCACCGTGCCGGATCTCTGGCGTAAGGCCTTGAGTGGAAAAATATATATAACAAAAATAAATACACATGGAAATTTGTTGTGAATGCGCTTGATGAAGTTTGGCTCAGTAAAGTTCACCTACCAATGTTCTGCGAGTAACACATCTCTCGTTCTCAACCTAACAAATGTAACTAGCCAATCAGAAACAGAGAAGGGCGGGTTTTGGCAACACTCAAGCTGTGGGATCTAGTGATGCAGCACATTATGCTAGGCGCGCCATCTAGGTATATTTTCTGCCCATATGATCGGCATGTAAGACCATTTAACCAGAAGGTTATCGATCTCCCTCACGTATGTCTCAGGACTTTATACTCTGCAGGGGTCAAGAGAGAGAGAGAAAGAGATGTCAGCTGTTACGTCTTTGAATGCAAAACACAAAACTACAAACAATGTATTTTCCCGTTTTGTGCAGCTGCTTGCTGCAGATGTGATTTGGCTCTCTCTTGGTTTTGTTGCGTCTTGTGGAGAAATCTCCCCGCATGTGGGTCACCCGTTGTGATATCGGGATCGGAACTTTTTTTTTTGCTGTGTTGCACAGAGCCACCGAAGACAATCGGTGTGTTCAGTGGGGTCTGGACGTTGGCAATTATTTCAGAGTACTGTATCAGCGGTCAGTGTGCGTGCAGGCAGGTGCGGGTGTGTCTGTCATTCAAATCGTCCCGAACCCTCTTCAATAAATAAACAAACAAAAAAGGAACCCAGAAAAAAAAGATCACGTCTTCACTATATGACCATGTGTCAGAGATTAATCAAATTCTGGATGATTTAAATGTTCATATTGTAATCTAACTAGTACGTAAACAAACCAAAATAATGTGTCACTAAATACTAATTATATATCAGCTATAGACTACTTGTACAAAAACGTTGGAAATTCTGCAGGGCTGGAGTAGTGCAAAAACACTACAACTCTCCAGTCAACATGTGTCTGATGAACATTTAAAACATTAATAAAGAGGTCAAAAGATTGGATCATAATTATAAAGTTTTGCAGAAAAGGCATAAATTGGTGCATAAAAACTGATCAGAATGCAGGAAAATAAATATTCGGTGCTCACAATTTTCTGGGGGGGAAACCCGTAGACTCCCCTCACCTGTTAGTGACAACTATTAAATAGCAAATAATTTACTTTTCCATTCACTATTTTGTTCAGGTGTGGATATAGAGAAGTGAATCTGTGCAGTGACGTTGTTATGAAGGTGTCCTTGCTGTGACAGGTGTATTTCTCTGTGCCCATCATTGTTCCTGCGTGTATGTGTGTGTGTGTGTGTGTGTGTGTGTGTGTGTGTGTGTGTGTGTGTGTGTGTGTGTGTGTGTGTGTGTGTGTCTGTGTGTGTGTGTGTATGTGTGTGTGTGTGTGTGTGTGCGTGTGTGTGTGTGTGTGTGTATGTATATAAAGAAAAATATCTACACACACACACACACACACACACACACACACACACATGTCATCCATATTAAGTTCTATTATTAATAACTTAAAGCGACAAGAACCGCTCCTCTTCAGCAGGTGGATTTCCGCTGTAATCACACCTTCATTATCACATTCGAGCATCAGCGTACCTGCAGCTTCCAGATGTGCATACTAGAGTAAAACAGAGAGGCGGGGACAAAGAGGGGTGAAGCGTAGCTTAACACTTTGTATGCTAATGCTTTAGCAGGATGTACTTGAATCATACACAGGCTGTAACCTTAAGGTGCAGGTTGCAGAGCACACCACTGGGTTGCAGCTGGAGAGCTCTTGATCCCAGGGTGCAGCAGGTGTCTGTTGGTATGGTCCTTTATAATGCAAATCAAATCAGCTCCCCTCATGTAATTGAAAAAAGTGCTCTTCCACCATAACTTCTATGACCTCATGCAGGCGTGCTTGAGAGGAGTAACATCATATTTAATCGTTTTTTGTTTTTGTCAAAAATGAAGATTTAAAATAAATCTATGAGCTTGTACAGTTCTTCCATAATTGTATAAACACAGTTCCTGAAACAAGGGTCCTGTTTGTCAAAACTCCACACACAAATGTTTGCATATCAAAGACATCTTTGTTGACTTGGCATGTTCATGGTAACAGAGCTTGTGGACGAAGATGTTTTTTTAGAGAACTGAGCATGTGTGGGGGGGGATTATTTTTGTTGAATAGCGGAGGAAAACTCTGTTTTAAAAAATACCCCCCTGCGTGTGAACTAGGCCTTAATCAATCCCCAACTGCATTATAGGTGTATTAGTGCAACTTTGAGAAATTCGACTCTTGTCTTCAAAGACACAAAAGTCCTACAAAATTTTTGAGGGTGAGCTAAATTAGTGAGCAGACAGCTGTTTCTTCGACTTTGCCCAGGCTTTTTTTGTGCATATTTGAACAGGCAACTCAGGAAGATTTCTGGGGAACTCTGTCCTGAAACTTTGTAGAAATTTGCCAAGAGATGAACACATCTCACAATCAAAACAGAATGCAGACACAGGTGAAGAGAACAGCACTGTTGTCTTATTTCCCTCTGACCCTGTGAGTAGAGGCGACTTCTCTCCTCCTCTCTCCAGCTTTGTTACACCCGGTCTCACTCTTTCCTCAGCTCCCTGTTTCATCTCACCATTTCCTTCCTCGCCCTTATCCGCTTTTATCCGCTCCTATTCCCCCTTTTCTTTCATCTCCCACGATGTTCTCACGTTCAGCTCCTGTTATTACTTTCTCTGTTTGTTTAACAATCCACCCCCCCACCACTCACTTCCACCTCTCTTTCTTTCCTGCCTCCTCTTTCCACTCTTTACATGAACCAATCAATGTGTTCAGACACCTCCTTCTGTATCTATTCTTTTCTCCTCCTCCTCCTTCTCCTGCTTCCCCATTGCCATATCCCCCTCTTCCTCACGGATTGGATATTTTCAAAGTCAAATAGCAGTCACAGGCATCCAAAATAGGACCTGAAACGCAGGCGGGTCGCGGCCCACAGGTTGCCATCTCACTTCAAATAAAAAAAGAAGAAATAAAACTGAGCCTGAGATGCAGACAAGAGAGAGAGAGACAATACAAACAGGATATCAAATTGATCTTTCTCCCCCAGTACCTGTCTCCCTCTCTCCTCTCTGCAGAGCGGAGACCAGGTGCTGGAGCAAGGAGTTACTTTAATTGTGCAGAGAAGAGAGATGAGAGGGGAATATGAGCTGGGTGGGTGTGCTTTTGTGTGCGCTTGCGTGTGTGTGCTTGCAAGGGTGTGTTTTTTTGTGTGTGTGGTTTTTGAGAGGCAGCAGCAGCAGCAGATAATTGGAGAGGCACACCTGGACACTGGTCACCTCTCAACCTTGCCCCTCTGCCCTTCAAACCAGCACTATTCACTCCGGATGCATGCTGTGTGTGTGTGTGTGTGTGTGTGTGTGTGTGTGTGTGTGTGTGTGTGTGTGTGTGTGTGTGTAGGGTAGTGTGGTTGTGTAGGTCAGGGTGTGTGTGGTGAACTATCATTGCCCATCCAGCCAGGTATTGCATTTGTGTGGGGGTAACAGGAGGCTACTCTGTGTGTATGCCCATCTTACTGACTGCCCACCTCCAGTCCATGTATGGTCAAGTGTGTGTGTGTGTGTGTGTGTGTGTGTGTGTGTGTGTGTGTGTGTGTGTGTGTGTGTGGGGGGGTGTGGGGGTGTGGGGGTGCGTGCGTGCGCGCGCGCACGTGCATGCGTGTGTGAGAGAGAGAGAGATGTGCTATGTGCCCCAGGTCCTTCAGCCACGCTATAAAAGATTCAGGACCGACTGATGACCTGGGCAAACTAAAAATCTCTCACTTTTTTCTACACTTTTCTTTGTGAGACTTTTTTTTTAACCTTTGCATGGACAAAGATGCACATCAACAATTCTCTTTCACTCCTGCGTCTTGTGTTGACGTGCAGTGCTCAAAGCTGCCTTGAATTGTAGATGGCTCGAAAATGTGGCCCAAAAAGAAGTGAAATTATTCTGTAACAGTTGAGGGACAAAGGAGTTTGGCTGTTGCTAAAGTGCAACATCGAAATCTACTGTGAAAGTCTCATTTTATACCTCTAAGCTGTTTTTCACCATCCATTTTCATTCAATGCTGATTAGCCCATGATTACATAGATATGGTCCCATGCAGAAAAAGTGAGAGACATTTCCACCTTGTTAAACAGATAACAGAGAGCCCTGAACCTGTTAGCTAACCTGCCCTGTGAATTATAGCCGTGTGATGTAGTTTGTGCAGAAATAATCTGTTTCTTGCCTACAGCATGACATTTAAACTTCAGTCACTCTCCTTCTCTGAAAAGAAACTGGAGGTTTTGTGGGATGTGTTTGGAGATGTATAAAGACAGTCATTAAAACTACAATTGCTTCATCTCCATCTTCACTGCCTCCCGCCTGTGTGTCTTTTAATCCTGTAGTGTTTGCCCCTAGCTTTAACCTTATTACCCTGCACACCCGGGGGACATGTAATGAAACAGTTCCCTCATTCAGGAGGTCAATTTGCTCGCTTTCCTTTATGAAGTCTAAAGTCTCCTTTATCCCACCGGCATACGTGCCTGTCTGATTCTCTTCCTCTCTGGCTTTTCTTTAATTAGCGAGTGTACTTTCAGTGTGTTTGTAGGAGAATAATAGAGAGAGAATTCCTGTCTTGCTTTGACTTCATTGATTGTAGGTTTGATCTATCAGAATCAGTATTCCCTCTTTTACATCTTAAAAAAATGTTTTTGCATTGATGGTTTGACTGTTTGCCTGTGCATAGACAGATTGCTGCTTTGGTTTTATGTCTCTGAAACAGGAAAAATCAAGCGTTACCAATTTCACAAGACACACACAGAGCATTGCGGGCCCCGAGCTGTCATCAGATTCAATCCAACTGTCAAGGAATCAAAACAGATCAAATGCAGCAACACAAAGCAATGCGGGGAAATAAAAGCCTGTTCACTTGGCAACAAGAAACAATTTGTTCCTCGGCAGTGCTCTATGAAACAACATGATTTCAATCTGTTACATCACAATCAACACGTGTTCCCTTCAGGTAATTTATCAGTCAATCAGTGATTAAATAAATGACGTACTGAGTAATCACACTAGAAAGGTTGTTATCCGAAATGTCATCTGAAGATGTTCACAGATGAATGAATGTTTCCATCGTTCACGGTACAACACCTGTCTGTAAGTCATGTATAATTCATCTACACTAACAGAGAAAGCAAAAACAGATGCATTAATGAACCTTTGTAATCTGTAGATTTAAAGGTAGAGTCAGTAGCATTGTTCGTTGCAGCTTGTAAACACAACATTCAAACTGGGCCCCTTCTCCTGGGCTCATCGGCCCCAGAAGTGTAAACTCACTGCAGGCGCTAGTGTTTTCGTTACTGCTTGTACCTACGCTGAAAGCTACTGTATGCTAGTACAAGCTAACCCCTGGTGTTTGGCACCTGCCTGTCCAACAGAAAGCAGGCCAACTCCACGACTGCACGTGAAAGCCAACCAAAAGTTCACCCTCGTTTTGGAACAAGCTTTATCTACTTGGCGTTTCACCTCACTTTGAATAGGCTATATTTTATCTTATTTGCTGCTAGGTTTGCGTCCGTCATATTCTTCAGTGTGAATCACATCTAATTGCTAAATTACATCCACTCCTAAACTCACCTGCATTGGCTGGGGGGAAACACACCAGCTCTCCGCTTAGATACATTCTGTGTCAACCAAAACAAACTCAAACATGAAAATACAGGAGGAGGACAGAGTCTCTGCAGACACAGTCACCACCACACATGTATGGAAGACCATCATTGAGTTGCATACTTTTGTATGAGTCTATATATTTTTTTTTTAGGATAAGCAACTGACTATACCTTTAAGCCTCTGTATATGACCTTGAAATATGACTAGAAAAGAAAAACAACATGTTTGATATAAGGGTTTAGAGTCTCATCAACTATCCAACAAAATCCCTTTAAAAACAATCAGTCATATCTTTTTGAACTAAACCAAAAAACAGCTCAGGCTGTTGTTGAGACCGTTTCTCAAGTTTATTCGAGCTGGAGGATAACTTTTTTTACATCTGCTCAGTCCAGCTTAACTAACGGCTTAAGTCACAAGCAGTAAAGAGCACCTTACAGTATGTTGAGTTACCTGAGGCAGAATTAAAATGAATTCACTTGATAAGAAGAATGTGCGAGGCTGACAGGAAAGAAAGATCTTTTGAAATGTGTATGTCAGTCATAAATGAAAAACATTGGACAAAAGATGAAGGAGCTAAACTCAAAATGTAAACAAGCGATCTCACACAGACTTGAAACACATCGATGTATTTATGGTCTGTTTTGACATTTTTCTTATTTCAAGAGGTTGTGCACAACTTTCCTTTAAAAATATTTGCAGCTTTGTGGCATATGCATTAGTGCTTTACTTGACCATTACAGTATTATTAAAATAATACAGATATATATTTTAAAAAAGACGCAGCTCCCAGTGTTAAAAAATGAGGGCAATATGTAAGGGCAAAAAAACTGCAGTTCATTAAGTGTCCACTTGTTGACAGTCTCGTTTGAAAAATGGTTTTGGTCTTTGAAGATTATATTCTAGCTTTTTAATTGGTTGAAAAAAAAAAGTACACCTCCCTACGTGCAGGATGAGTTTTCAGACATTTGAACTGATTTACAGGAAGATAAAATAAAGTTATTACGAGGTAAAAACACTTATTGAAACATATCTGGCAGATATTTTTCATGTCATGGGGGCTTAAGCTCACGAGTTATGTGTCTATATTTACATACTGTAATTAGGGATGTTAATTGAATGGCAGGTGGGAGCTTTGTAGTGTATTTCCAGGAGGCTAAAGAACTGCAGTTCTTCTTAGTAGGTTCACTTAGCATTTCCAATATGGCCACCGTCATCATCAAACCAATGGGTGACATCACTGAGACTACACCCATGTCTTTTGCTGTCAATGGTTTTTGAATACATTCAC
The DNA here is from genome assembly GCA_020745685.1 of Tautogolabrus adspersus. NCBI lineage: Eukaryota > Metazoa > Chordata > Actinopteri > Labriformes > Labridae > Tautogolabrus > Tautogolabrus adspersus. The sequence continues at coordinate 5,613,518 of CM036539.1, forward strand.
AAGTACATTTCACACTTCATAGACTCAAGCTGCCTCAAAATAAATAGAGCAGGCATGTGAGGATAGCAGGGTAAAGAAAACAGCTGTGTCTGGGCTGGGAGAGGAATGATATTGGCACCCTGAATAGAAAGGCAGCAGACAGTCACTGGCAAATTGGATGGAGCCTTAAAAAGACTCATCCAGTGAACACTGTGGGATGTCTTATTCTAAGCTTCAGCATCGGGTGGATTTGAACAGTTGGCATATGCTGTAAAACATCACATAAGCTCACTGATTTCCCTGATTTGACCATGTAAAGTTACTCTCCATATAATGTGTTTACTCAAACTGTAAAGTTTGTTTTTACAGATACTTTGTAGACTCAATCTGTTTAGTCAAATTACATTACCTTCATTAAAAAAGTCAATGTATTGTGTTAGTCCAACTAAAACTGGACTTTTAAAACACATGGAAAAATGTTTGTCAGACTGAAATCGTACTTAGTCGAATTACTTGTAGTCGGACTAACACACCTAGAAAATTGCATGCCGGCTGTGGATCAGTGGTTGTCTCTCAACCGGAAGGTTGGAGGTTCAATCCCCAGCTCCTGCAACCAGATCTGATGTGTCCTTGGACAAAATACCTAACCCCAGCTGTTAAGTTGGCAGCATTTGAATGTGTATGAATGTTCAGTTGATGGTCACTTTACATAGCAGTCTCTGCCATCAGCGTGTGAATGTGTATGTGTGACCTGTGGTGTAAAAAGCTATTTGAGTAGTCAGAAGACTAGAAAAGCGCTATACAAGTTCAAGTCTATTTACCATTTATACACCTAAATCAGCCAAAGGTTCTGCACAAGAGGCGAGTTAAGTTAAACTTAAAGTTAAGTTTAAGTTTCACAGAATTTAATAATCTTCATTGCATTTACATTACCGGGTTATGTCAACAGGGTTCCACACAACTGAGTTAAGTAACTCTTACATGCACTGCTATATTAAGTTCAACAACACATTGAGTGTCAAAGGAAAGCCCAAGCACTTAAGAAAACTGCAAGTGGACATCCGGTAATTACTTGGGAAAGAAACTGTTCAATCTGGACTGGTCCAAGCCAATTTGTGCCTCCTTCAAATTAGTCACACAGAATGACATCACAGATTCCAAAACAATGTTTCTGCACAAAGGCCAAATTAAACATTTAAAGTAACTATCAAGGTAGCAATGAGGACAGTTGAATACAACTTTGACAGCCTGAACATGTAAAAATCTACCTCTGCGGCAAGCACATCTCAGTTAATGATGCACTATGGAGATTTAGTAGTGACATTTGAAAGTTGGAGAAATTAAATAATTCTATGCTATATTTTCTGAACTAAATACAAAAACTTTATTCAAAGGAAAAATGGGTCCCTACTGGGACAAAGACAGTAGTCCAAAAAATGGCCTTATTGAGCTACAATATTGGCTTGACTCAGCTGTGCATGCAAACGTACTCATTGTTTCCTTGTGTGTGATATTTGGAAACCCTTTTCTTGTAAACGAGAAGTGAGATTTAAAACTAATTAATGAAACATAATGGTTTTCTAATATCACCTTCCTTTTCTTTTGACGGACAAATTAACAGAAGCACAAGAAGCAACTTAAACTTCAAGAGCCTAATTGCGTTCCCTATTTCTCAGAGGACCCAAGTCATTCTGCAGAATAAGAAAAAAGCACAATGCATGATGACTTGGAGTATGTATGTGTGTGTTTGTGTATGTGTGGATAAACTTGATGACACATGAGGGATTTTATGTGTAGTTTTCTTATAAAAAAGTGTTGATTGGCAGGTCAGTAGGCCAACAAATGACAATCATCGCCTTAATCACCGGAGCATCAATGAGACATGTAATCAATGCAGAGGGGGAGGGGGGGTTTGGGAAAAGAACAAACGAGCTTTTAATGATGCTGCGGACCCCTCAGAGAGGGAGAAACAGAGAGATGAAATTACAATAATCAACACCTGATTCTGTTGCTACCTAACGCCCACCTGTTCCAGCCTGCTCCTCTTTTCTTAAAGCCTTTTAAAGTTCTTCCTCCCTCCTTTCCTTGCTGAATCAGGGTCTTGTTGTATGTGTGTGAAGAACAAAGAGTGAAGCTGTCCAGCGGGCGATGAGAGGCCTGCTTGGGGTCAGTGTGATATTTGGGTGTGATATTTCCATCACTGGCCTAAATGTCTGGTGTCAACCAATTTATTACCCTGCACCTAGACGCAGACTGCGCGAAAAGGCTACAAAGAAGGATGGCTCCAAAGGGGGAGGATGAAAGAGAGGAGAAAAGGGTAAAAATATATTCAATTTTCCAAAAGTTATCAGATGTTATGAAACCGGCAGGGAAAAAACGACTTCCCCCTTGCAATTGGTGCTTCACTTGTCAAGCATTACATTTTAAAAACAGAATATTTTACAATGTTATCGAAAAGAATCTCAAGTTATTTTTTTAAACACTTAAATCAAACAATACTTTTTTCCACATTTCTTGCATGCTTTTTTTCCTGTATTAACTTTATGCAAAACAATGTGAAAATGGACTGTTTCCACATTTCTGCGCTCTGTCAGCCTGGTGAGATCTTGGCCCTCTACTGTCCCTTCAGGTCTGCTGTACTGAGAAAAGAGGCAGACAGACTGCAGTGGGAGTCAGTGTAGTTAAAGGCCCTGACACACCAAGCAGACGGCAACAAACTAGTGGCTATGAAGGCCGCCTGTGGCGACGCCTCACGTTTTGGCCAAAAAGTTGCCAAAAGTTGTAGTATGTTGTTATGATACGAGAAGATCATTTTCACACCGCTGTCGTGCACCACTCGTATTATAGCCTACTTATCGAGAATTATGTCTTGTAAAAAACATAGCACTGGAGTTGTCAGCCCTTGGTCTTTTAGTGGAAAAAGAAAAGAAGAGGCGGAGGCGACAAATGAGGCGAAAAGAAGAAACCGCACTAATAGGTAAAAGCACAGATACTACAGCGGCATGCTCATGGGGCTTTCCCGAACCTGTGTCGAGAGCTGGAGATAAATTAAATCTCCAAACAGCGAATCAGAGAGATTCCTCTCACCGACCGCCAAAGCCGATTCAACATGTCGAATCGGCCAAAAAAAAGGCAGATGGGGGCCGACGGGTAGCGACAGAGCCGGATAGACCACAAGAACTAGGTTGACGACCACTCACCGACGGTCCAACTAGGACCGACGGCCAACAATCTCCTTAGTGTGTCAGGAATGATAGAGAATGTGTAAGAATGGGATTAGTTAATATGATGATGGCCACTTTACTTAGCAGCCTCTGACATCAATGTGTAAATGTGGTGTGAAAGCACTTTGAGTGGTCAGAAGACTCGAAAAGCTCAATTTTTACAATTGACCCACACAATTGGTCCAAGGAATAAAACTAGCGACAGGGTGATGGTTAAAGGCTGGACTGTGTGGTCCAATTCAACAAAAGAGCTACTGGAGCTCAAATTGCTGACAAAGATTCATTATTGTTCTGATTTAAAGGCGTCAAAACATTCAATGCATCACAGTTTGTTGTTTACGTATATCAACTATGCATGAGAAAAAAAACCTGAACGTAAAAGAAAAACATGCTCTATGGAGTGTGTAGTGAATGACATTAGATAATCTGAGTTATACCTTTTTTAAGTATAATTACGCAGACATTTTCATTTGGGTCAGGTAAAGATATTTAAATGTACTGCCTTCAGTCTTATAGTAAGCCTGTTTGATTATGCATCCCCAAGACAGTGAACTCAAAGTTACTCTAGGTTAGCTAACTGGACATGTTTGTGTTTACAACTCTGTACATTTTTTTAGTCAGTTCATTACACCTTTGCTTTTGTGACTGATGTCGTGTGTAATGCTCTGGTCACTATGCCTTAAATTGTAAAAAAATAAATACAAATGTCAAACCACAACCAACCCAACACAACCAAGATATTATTACTAAGATATGATTGGACAATGGGTTGTGTTCCCTCAGCAAATTCAGAGTCCCATTGAGTCTCATTTTAAATACACCCTGAATCAAGACTTTAAAGCGCTGTTTTTATCAAATCTTAGACCTAACTCGTTCATCTCAGTGTGCCAGTTTTAAAGAACACAAAACATAGCTTGTCTCTATAGGTAGATATTTAATTGTCCTCATAGTTGAACCCAATGTAGCAGATGAAGTCAGCTTTCCTTGCTGTGCCAGCATGAATCATGTAATTGAAGCAGTGTCAAACAGAGAGGAAACTTTAAAATAGACTCTAATAGAAAGTCTCACATTGCTCTTAAGTTAATCTTATTGTTTTCATCTACCTGCTGTTGTTCTGCAGCACATCATTTACGCCTCATGAAGTCATATGAAATAAGTTGATTGACTGTGCCTTGTTCTTGTATACCATTATATGATTTTTTTAAATGGTGGTTCTTTGTATTTTGCTGGGTTGTGTACTCTACCTGTTTTTATACACCTAACAGCAGCCATTCTTTTTCTTCTGTTTAAAGACTTTCTTGGCTCTTATTGCAGCTGCAGAAAATCAGATCTCTGAGCTCCTGTGGACCAGCCCTTCTGCACATGAGCGAGAGAGAGAGAGTGACTGCAGAGAGGCAGGCAAGTACGATTTGATTAGATGACACAGTGGTGGCAAAATAATCACATTGAAACTTGATGTCCTGGAAGGAACATGGAGTACACTTCACATGTATTTTTAGACAATGTAGTGATATTCTCAATGTGAGAAATAAGCACACGTATTGTTTGCTTTGAGCAAATGTAACTAGATTAATCAAAAAAAGGAAACCCAAATGCTTACAGATTGTTGTTGCACAACAGCACCGTAACAACGTTCCACAGCCAGTACGCCTTTGTACTTACACATTGCATCCGTAACGACGTACGCAATATTGTCGTCCCAGTGTATGAATTCACATTATAAGAGGCACGGCGTGTGAGCACACAGTGGGAGCTCCACATTCACACACACTCAGGCATGCACACACACATATGCTGTTCCACCTCGCCGGCTCTAATGTTAGACACTGACTAGCATGCTAACCCTACACATTGCACCAGAGGCAGCTGTGGCTCACAGGCACATGTCTGATGTGCCCTTGGGCAAGACACCTAACCTCCCTCTGCTTCGACAATGGTATCAGGTTATACTGATGGCCACTTTACATAGCAGCCTCTGCCATCAGTGTGTGAATGGGTGTGATGGGTAGGTCTGACCTGTGGTGAAAAGCGCTTTGAGTCTGAAGACTATAGAAAGTCTAAAGCTCAAGTCCATTCACCATTTACATTGCCAGCTTTCCCGCTGTTATGCCTCTGTCACATCCTTGGATGGCAGATCAGGGGAGGAATTACTTCGCTCCACCATTCTACCTCTGTGCGTTACACATTGCACTCCAAGCGTAATAGGTGCTAAGTTTCGCCTTCTAATGGGAGTCTTCAAGAGCTATGTGTTTGACAAGAAAACACTGACTCCATGACACAGCGTGTCTTTCCTGCTATCCTCACATCTGATCCAAATGTGCACGCTGTACTTTGAGCTGTTTATTTAGGTAAACTTCACAGGTACAGTCTATCCAGTCCCAGTATGACATGTAAATCCCAGTGGTGGGTGGCAGACTGAGAGGCAGCAGGGGGGAGGGGGGATTACAGAAAAAACAGAGAGGCATTGAGAGGGAGAGAAGTTGTCATGCATTCTTCTCATCTGTTTTTAATAAAAAACCTTTCATCCGCAGGGATTCACTGCACCAGTAATCACCGTCCCTCATTCTTCTGCCTTTTTCTCTCAACTCTCACAATCCTTTGACTTTACACAATCTAAACTGGGAACATTTGTAGCATGAATGGCTTAAACAAGCACAGACACTGTGCACACAGTAAAGATCAGGAGGTTTATGATGATACTTTTTAATGGATGTAACATATCTTTCTTAAATCTCTGTTGTCCCTGAAAGATACATAAACCAAACTGTGACAAACATACTTTTACTCATCTAAATTTTGACAAATGAGTGTTATGAAACTGTTCGGGTCATTGATGCTTCGTTATCACAGGGATGAACATGTACAAAGGACAGGGACAAGTTAGGGCGCACTCACTTCAGGTAATCCAAGCAGAGCCTAAGTCCAGTTCGTTTGACTAGTGTGAGTGCTCTGATCTGTTCAAGCACAGTACACATCCTTGGCCCTTGCACGCTTGGAAGAGGTGTGCTTCGGCATGGTACAGTTCATGCATGAGCACAAGCGCAGGTACACAACGTGGACAGCTTTCGTTATCGAGAAATCCTGGAGTGTTATGGCTGTATCTGACTGATAATGACTCAAAATAAGCCACAAAGTCAGTAAAATAGCTGTCTTGTTCTCCTTGTTGTTCTCCAATGTACGGACATGGCTCGACCGTGCGGCCCTTTTAATTTTTTTAATTAATTTTTTTATTAGTTTGGAGTCCGCCTGTCTTGTAAACTAAGCGCACTTCATGATCACTTAAAGCCATGCATGTGTTGTATTACGACCTTATGTAAAAGAGGTAACCGTGCTCAGGCCCGGTTAGTCCTGGAGCAGTGTGAGTGCAGGCCAGCAGGGGACTGGGGAGGGGGGACAATCGTGCTTAAGCGCGGTACTGGACAACTTGGCCTAGATTGAGTGTGCTAAAAGTGTCTTTGCTAATGACTTAAATTAGTTACATTCAAGGACATGCTGCAGACGTTGAGATACACAAAGATTCCCAAATGGCTTCAAGTTGATGTTCACTGTCAGATGTAAAGGAGGACAGCAACCTGCACAAAGACCCAGAGGTAGAGGTCATAGGGATAACATTTGTCATGACAGATTTTGTATGCCAGTGAAATTTAAAGCAGTCATGTTGTGGTCTTTTTACCTGTATGGTAAACAGGACCTTAATTTTACATCAACCTTTAATCTACTATATTTTCTTGAGTGGTTCTTGCGTGAGGCTCAGTCTTTTTCTTAAATAGCCACGTGTTATAGAAGACTTAATCCATATAAATACATTAAACAAAGAAAAACCCTTTAAACCAGAAAGATAGCCACATATCTTCAAACATTTTTGCAAACTTTAGGACTCTTGAAATTCTTTTGAATTAAACTAAATTAAATTAAATTATTGGTTACATTGATAGATAAATCTCAGTACTCTGTATTTAATCGCTACCTAGCAGAGAGTTGCATTGAACAGATGAGGGTGTATGAGGTGCAGGGCTGCACACCCCATTGTTGAGCCAGAGTTTTGTCTCACCCTTTTCAGCAGCAGGGCCATTACCAACCAACAGTGGCGCCACTGACATTTTATCACCGGTATTAGTGATGTGTCGTTCGCTAACGATTCGTTCAAAAAGACCAAATCTTATGGGTGAACGAACTGAACCGAATCACTTACTGAAAAGAGTCGTTCATTTCTCAACTTCAGTTGAGCTCTCCTTTCTAAGGTGAGTCGCTCAAGCTCGCCCTCCCTCTCCCTTTCATGTCTCGTACTGGTGCCTCCGAGGGATTGGTCAGTCAGTGATTCGATTTGTGTACTGAACGTACTGCTGCACAGAACAGGACGGAGTCGGTTGAAAGCCCTGTGTCGCTCAAGCCCACCCCTCCGTCTTCCTCTTATGTCTCGAAAATCGAGGAAGTAGCAAATATTTTATTTAACAATTAGGTGTCGCGAAAATGTATGTGCTTTTTATAGCTGTTGTCAGTTTGCAAACGGCTTATTTATCCAACTTAATTTCACTCAGCTGACTGTTTTATCATCCACTAACGACGGTCTCAATTCGATTGTGTTTCAGTACAGTGTGTGTGGGACTGGGGTTGGTGATTCGCACCTTCACTGAACGTACTGCAGGAGCCCTGATTCTCTCTCTCCACCAAGTCAACACAGTAAACGTGAGTCGCTGATTCACTCAAGTGTATTTCCTTGTGAATCACCCTGAGTGTACTGTTCAGCCAGTGTTCGTGTACTGAACGTTCTGCTGGAGCCCTGATTCTCTCTCTCCCTTGGCATCAGTCAGTCAGTGATTCATGTAGGCTTCTGTAAATCAAGTACTACACAGAACGGTCGGGGAAAATATATGTGATTGTTATATCAGCTTTCAGTTTGCAAACTGTAGCTTTATCCAACTTAATTCTCAGCTCATTGGCTTATTATTCATGAACGGACGTTCTCAGTATGATCGCGAGCAGAACTAAACATTTCGGCCGTGTTTCAACTCATTGAGTTCTGATTCGCAGTCAGAGCTCAGGTTAAGCACCGAACGATTTGGTGAACGAATCTTTTGAAAGAATCTTTTTACTGAACTGATTCTACTGATTCAGTACACTGAAAAGAACTGTTTATCCCATCACTAACCGGTATGGTTTCTCTTTTACAATTCATTTCGCAGACGCTTTTATCCAAAGCGACGTATACATCAGAGAGGAAGTACAACACAGGCAAGGATCTAGAAAGGAGGACAAAATGTCGTAAGTGCAAGCGAACAGCTTAAAATCCGATCGAACACACAGGTGCGTAAAGGCAAAGCACAACATCGACAGGTCTGTCCTATGACAGTTGTCCTATGAAAATATAAGACAATGGCAGATCCTGTGTTTAACTAATTTTCTTTTCTTTCCTTTGTTCTGTTCTTTACTCGCAGTCTTTGGCTGCGTCATGACCACCAACATCATGATTGTTTGGTAGCTTGTTCCAAAATGATGGTGAACCTTGAGTTAGAAGCGGAGTTAGTCAGCATTCTTTTGTACAGGCAGATGCAAAACCGTGCCGGTTAGATTGTGCTAGTGTGCTAAATATCGGCTTTTCAATAACAACAAATGTATTTTTCTCATGCAGCTTGCAGTGTTGGTACAAGCACTAAACGCTAAACCTACAGTAGGCGTGCGCATCTTGTGGCAATGAGCTTAGGAGGAGGGGCCCAATTTGAATGTTGAATTTACAATCTGCTATGAACATTGCTACTGACTCTACCTTTAAGTTTGATGCACATCAGAGCTAAACTGTACAGATAACTAGTAAAGATCAAAGACTGTATACAGGCTCCAGTTTTGAGTGAGAAAACTGTTTATCGAACACCATGTTTGGTGCTGCTGCACATCAACCTTTTCTCTTTTTCGTGTTCTCCTCTCCCTCCTCTGTCCTCTCTGTCGCTCTCTTCAGCTCGCTCTCTGTCTCTCCTGTGGTATGAAAACTTTATTGGATGCTGGCAGACTCCTTGAGGGGAAACACTTTAAATGTCTCGGCAATTATACTTCTAATAATGGCTTTACTCACATACACAGACGCACACTGAGACACACACCCGGCTCGGGGCTGACAGTGACACAAAGGAAGTGGAAGTTACTCTGTCAGTCAGTAAGGCTATTAATCTCTGTCACCTGAAGCTGTGTGTGCAAATGTGTGTGGATGAGTGCCAACAGTTTGCAGGAAACAGCTCTGTGTTTTTGTGTGTGTGTTTGCGCGTGTGTGTGTGTGCGTGCGTGTGAGTGTGTGTGTGTGTGTGTGTGTGTGTGTGTGTGTCTGTGTGTATGTGAGAGTGTGTGTGTATGTGTGTGTCCTGACCTAGATGACTAGTAGCTGGACAACAGCAGCAAAAAAGTCCGTCTGTCTGTCTGCAACAATTTGAAATGTGTATGGGAAGCTCTATTTGCATGGTATGTGTGCATCAGAATGCTAAACATATGGGCTGAAGATATTTTACACATTTTTACATTGTTGATAACACCACCACTTGATATTTTGGGTGCTGTGCTTATATAAAACCATTAATAAGACCAAGAGGGGTTACCTATTTTCCACTTAATGAGTGCGTAAGCACACACAGTAACAAGGCATGATTGGTAAACAGTAAATTGACTTGAGCTTATACTGTATAGCGCTTTTTTAGTCCTCTGACTAATTATATTTAAAGCACTTTTACACCGCAGGTCACACCTACCCATTCACACACTGATAGCAGAGGCTGCTATGTAAAGTGTCCATAAGTATTAACTAATCCATTCATACACATTCATATGCTGCCGACAAAGCAGCAGGAGCAACTTGGAGTCAAGTGTCTTACCCAAGGACACATCAGACATGTAGCTGCAAGAGCTGGGGATCGAACCCCTAACCTTTCGTCTTGAGAGACGATCAACTCTACAAACAGAGCCACAGCCGCCATTATTGATTGATTGGTGGAATATTTGAAACACAGCGGCTTATTGGTCAACAGAGTCAACACAAGGCATCAGACAGTGGCTGATTGGATGGCTAACAGAAAGCCGTTAGCTTTACAGCAAAAGAATTAGGTGTCTTGCCTGCAGTGCTTCAAAGATGCTAAAAAATTCAATAAAAACAGGCTCTTGATGTTTAAAGATATAGTATGCATCATTATAAACATTATTATAGCAGATGTTGAATATATATTGACTGAATATATCAGTAATGCCTTTCTAAAAAAAAAGGAAAGTCAAACTCCCTCTGGGTTTGTTGTTTTCAGTTTTGTGTTCAGACAGGATTGCGTTTCATTCTGCTTGTTTATGTTTCGCTCAGGTGCTCAAACATGTTTTATTCACATAAACCCCTCCCAGAAACAGCTACACTCGGTGAGTGAACACTCACTGGCAGTTTAGACAGGATCCATGCGTTCCACTGCGGTCTCCGGATCGTGGATCGTGCCCTCTTTTGTCAATGCTTGTGTTTCCACTGCCCACACTATGCTCCTTCCCCGGCGGTTGCTGGAGTCTGTTTTTTTGACAGAGCCCACTGCAAGCACAGGGCAAACTAAACAGAGCAGATCGACATGGACAGGAAGTCACACAAGGGAACTCATAGAGTACCTGGCCAATTTCAAAATAAAACAGGATATACAGACTCCTGATCCTTTACCCCATCACTTTACCAAGATATCGTCAGGCACCAAATTCACAGCAAATCAACCTGGCAAAGTACCATGTTGTTTGCACTATGGATAACCCTTTTTTTGCAAAATAATCGTGATAATTGTGAAACCGAGATCTCAAAATAGAGGAGGAGAAGCAGTGTGCTGAAGGGAGAGCTTTATTTTGGTCTGAGAGACTGCTGCTATAGTGTGACACCCACTCTGAAAGTCACATATTGTAGGTCTAAACAGCTTGGGACACAGAAAGGGATTACCTTGGTGAAGATCATAGAAGACAGTTTGTTAACTACTATGATGACGTACACAGGGAACTAGCGGGTTTGGTCAAAATTGCTGAAAAGCTGCCCTGATCGATTGGACCAAATTGCAAGGTCACCAAAATGCGTAGGGATTGGCCATCCGTCCATCCGTCCGCCTCTCATTCTTACTTGTGAAAGGAGCGTTATTAAGAGAATTCAGTCAGCACAGACTAAGGTCAAGGTGTTCTTGTCTTGTGTCTTCAGCAGCAGTTTTCATATAGAGTGATTCAGCTGCCTCATCATCTCACCACTGATTCCCTCTGCAGTGGGCTGTTTACAATCACTAGGCGCCGTAATCACATCCTAATGTACAGGGAGAGTAAGCACGATTCTAAAAACGAGCGTGTGACTGCAGCTTCTTTGAAGCAGCTCTAATGAATGTCCAAATATCCTCTCCCACACTTAAAGGTGCAAAAATAAACTTGCTGCATCGTGAGAAAGTGATGAAAAACTCTCACCAAAGGTTGAAACTGTTTTGCTTTTAAACCCTCAAATTCACGTGTGTTTATGTGGGAAATGTTTACCTTTACAAAACAAGAGAAAAGCATCACTGTTCTATGTGTGGCTGACACACAAGTGGAAAGGATGGGCGACTAGGATGCTGATTTCTCATTTGAAATAAGTTAATTCAGGCCAGCCACACACACAAGAAAAACAATCAAATTAACAAAAAAAAAAAAAAAAACACAAAAACTTATTCAGTACATTATCAAATGTCCAATGATTGTTTAAGCAATAATTGACCCACCCATTGAAACGCTCGACTCTCGACCTTTACTGTCTGCACAGCCAGAAGACAGTGTTTTTTAAGATTTTCTATTTCATCAGTGAATTCTCTTCTGGGACGTTTCATGTTGGAGATTATAAATATTTAAAGTTTTACAAAAAATAACTTCAAATGAATTCAAATCCGTCCCTGAAATCTTCTTGAGTTATTGGTTCACACATGCAGACTTTCATGACATGGGAGACTTTCTCTGTATGACAGGAGGGGAGGGGGGGTCTCAGGAGGCAGGACGTTAAAAGATTGACCTGGAAGCGGCAGTCAGGCCACAGAGTATATGACACTATAATGAGAATGTTTGCCTTGAAATCAATGCTTCCTGTAGTTCAACACAATGACAAATCCACAAAATATCGGTTAATAACATTCTAGCACACAGAAAACATAATGAACCAGTTTCATTACGTGCATTGAGATCACATCGGTCGTGTGCATACAGTCTATGGTCGTATGCCAGTCACAAGATGTATATGCCACCAACCCCTTCCGCTTGCAGAATTTCATGAATATTTCCTGCTGCCTTCTCACATCAACTCAGCTCAACATGAAAATGTTCTTCTACTCAAGTTGCTGACAGGAAAAACTCTGGGTAAAGGCAGAGGGGAAAATGTGGCTGTTTGCGTTCACCCATGCAGCTCACCCCGAAAACTTCAACAGTTTTTCATGAATTTTGTGCAAGAGTGAAAGCACTATATGCTAAGCTAACCATCTATTTTGCTGTGGATGCATGCTGTACAGACATTATGAAAGTGGCTTCAAGTCTTCTCATGTAAATTGGCTTGAATCATAAACTGTGAATAAACGCAGATTTAGTCTCAGTGGGTTTCTGAAGCAGAAATTTAAAGCCCATCTGTGGTGGTGACCATATTGGAAATGCTGTCTCAAACTAACATTTGGTCAATCTAGTGACATGCAAAGAACTGGAGCTGAGAGTTATTATAAATTACTTGTATCCTTCATAAAAGGATGCCTTCGCATTGGCTTTATTTTTCACTGGAGGTTGGCGCTTGGCAAGAATACAAATCTGCATATTTCCCTAAATAGTCTGCATGTTGAAAACTTGAATTGCATACTCTTTGAATACTTGTGTTCTTTTTTTTAGTAGAGACAAGATAGATACTAGATTTCTCCTACCTCTGGATCCTCTCTTGTCTGCACCTGCTGCCATATTTCTCTTTCATTCTTTTTCCTTCCCATTTTTCTCTATTCCTACAACCTTCTTCCAGCACCCTTGCTGCTTGTCCTCCGTCTTTGTTATTTTGTTTTTTTTGGATCATTATTAAGCCCCATCCATCTCTCTTTACCTCTTTTACATTGACCTTCTGCCTCCCCCTCTTCCCTCCATCCCTCTCTCGCCCCTGTTTGATGAGAGGAATGAGAGGAAAGAAAGAGATTGCACCCTGATGCGAAAGATGCCAAATGTCTGGGTCACTCACACACTGAGAGCCCACCGCTGTGTGTGTGTGTTTGTGTGTGTGTGTGTGTGTGTGTGTGTGTGCGTGTGCGCGCGTGTGTGTGTGTGTGTGTGTGTGTGTTAGCGTGCGTGCGTGCGTGTGTGTGTGTTTGTGTGTGTGTGTGTACGTGTGTGTGTGTGTGTTTGGGAATGTGAGTGACAGTGGAACAGTAGGGAACCTGAATGAGGGAGTGGAAGTGTTTTTGTTAATCTGCCAAATGCACACACACGCACACACACCAAACAAACACACACACCTGCACACACAGTGTTGTATCGCTGTATGACAGAGGGCCAATCTCCTGCTGGGTAAATCGAGGGTTCTGTGAGATGTGATCTTTCATGAGTCTCTGTTTCACTTCAGCTTACAGAAGCACTTCAGTCATAAATTCTGAAATGCTTCCACACAATGACTTGTGCTTCCTGGCACCAACAGGATCTCACAAAAAACACCAACACAAAGATCTTAGAGCGATCCTTCGACATATTGGTATATTGTTGGCCGATGTGAACTAGTGTAGTCCACAAACCCTTTTTTTTTGCTGCTTTTGCACTTGCAGCAAGTTTCTACAATAATTTCATACTAAGTTGAAACACATTTGTAAGCTAATTGATTCACTAAGCATTGATTTGAGGTCTTATCTAGAGATAGAACATATAAAAAAGCCCTTTTAAGAACCACTGGTCTAATAAGTTCATGTTACAAACATAGCGGTGAAATCATCCAGGAAGCATTGTTTCAATCTTGCTTTAAGTCATCCAACTTCAAGGACTCGTGTTATTGTCTGCAGCACTTAGTGAGTGATGGCCTTGCAGCTGGGGTCTGTGGAGGACCTGAAGCTGTTTCAACCGAAACAATAATTACACTTACAATGATGACGGGTCGATGGTGTGGGAGTAAGTGCAACATGTTCCGTTCATTCTCCAAGTGTAGAGACAGAAACAGGGAGGACACAAATGTCAGTTTGCTTTACTTGCTGTTTTCCTGACAACACACACACACACACACACACACGCACACACACACACACACACACACACACACACACACACACACACACACACACACACACACACACACACACACACACACACACACACAAACACACACACACACACACGGCTGAGCTGATGGTGAGGAAGACAAAGACATAAAGAGAGCTACACCCTGTGGTTCTGCTGGTTGGTGTCCTTGCATACTAAAGGGAAGAGGGTTGTAGATAAATGTTGTTCTCCACACAGCCCGCTTCTCTCATATATCTCTGTTAGTCCACAGGCAGCCATGACTGCGCCAGACAAGGCCAAGCACTCTGCGTGTGTGTGTGTGTGTGTAGGGGGGTTTTTTGCAGTAAGGTGTGCTTTTTTTCTTTGTGTTTGTCAGTCTGTATGAACTGTTACTAAACATGCAGAAACAGCGGTTTTTAAGTACCTGCCCTTCACACTGCTGACATCTTCTCAGATTCAACAGAAGTGCTGCAAAAGCTGAAAACACTTTTGTCAATGTTTATTTATAGTGTTATTAATCCTCTCATCAAAGATGGCTGCGTTTGTTTTTCTGTTGCCGCTCATTTTAGTTTCTGGAAGACGGGGATGGTGACTGTGTGTTGAAGTATAACTGAACAAATTTGAATTACTTTTGATTTCTTTCTTTTATAACAACAACATGGCTGAGCTCATATTAAGTCATATTTCATCACTGTGCATGCTGTACCCCTAAATAGGGGAACAAGTAGAGGAATGAAGAAAAAACAAATGTCTGTTGCCTCCACTCGTCTGTAATGAGCTGATATTAGAATGCAAACTGTAATGAACGCTTGTACATATTTCTTAGTATTAGCATATTCAGTAATTATGGGGCGGTAGTAGCTCAGTCTGTAAGGACTTGGGTTGGGAACCGGAGAATCGCCGGTTCAAGTCTTGATGCGGACCAATTCTAAAAATTGGTCTAGAAGCTGGAGAGGTGCCAGATCATTTCCTGACCACTGCCGAGGTTCCCTTGAGCAAGGCATCAACCCACCTTCCCACCAGCCCAGGAGCGCTCAATATGGGCAGCCCCCCCATTCTGACATCTGGCCATTAGTGCATGTCCATAGGATCCTGTTTGTACATGTGTGTAATTCAGCCATGTGTGTCTCATGTCTCTTTCTATACAAATCAGCCTCATTGCAAAACGTTTTTGATTCAGAAACATAAAAAGAGAACTCAAGTGCAAACTTTCCAATGATAAGTAAAGCAGTTACGCCACTGTATGAATTGAAAATAAATGATCTGTCAATAATGCCTGTAAATATTACTTAGACAATACTAATATTCATATAATTATAACCAGGGTTAAATCAGTCCAGGGCTGTCAATGGTTGGAGACTTCATGCACATCTGTGATGACGGCCTGGAGCTGTAACGCACAACAAAGACACGGTTTATTTGTAGATTTTTTTAATAAGGACACGTGTGTAGTTTTGAGTTTAAGGGCGCACTCACACTAGGCAATGTGTACCATGCCACGGCACGCTACTGTGAGTGCTGCGATCCGTGCTCAAACACGGTACACTTTCTTGGCCCTGGTGTGGTTTGAAGAGGTGTGCTTCAGCACGGTGCAGTTGCTCACGTACGAGCACAAGCAAGGTGAACAACGCAGACTTGAACTATAATCGATCTCCGCTTCTATTATCGAGAAATCCCGGGGTGTTACAGCTGTATCTGACTTAAGTGACTCAAAATAAGTCAAAAAGTGAGTAAATAAACTGTCATGTTCTCTGTGTTGTTCTCCAATGTGCATCCCTTTTTTTAAGCCTGCCTTGTAAATTTAAGCACGCTTCATGATTACGTAAAGCTATGCATGTTTTGTATTACGAACAAAAGGTAACCGAGCTCAGGCCCAGTTAGTCCTGGAGGAGTGTGAGTGCAGACCAGCCATGGGGGAGGGGGGACAATCCTGCTTAAGCACGGGACAACTTGGCCTAGTGTGAGTGCGCCTAAAGTCATCATGGCCTGATCATGGCCTTAAGAACTAAAAAATACTGACATTGCAAAAAGCAGATGTTTTTTTGATTCTATACCGGTTGATGTAAAAGTTAACATAAATATCTTCAGGTAATTATTAATGGAATTAACTTATTAACTGCTATCAAAGTGAATGTCTTTATTAACAGATGAACATTCAGCAGAGTTACATTTTTGATTAACTGTGCACACCTCTGCTAACACCCTTTCATTCATAAAGTATGAATTTATGTCCATTATAGTGCAGACCCTTGTAGTTGTCTGGGATTATAGCATGTATCTGGAGTGAATGCAAAGCGGAAATATACGAGTTTGTCTGGTTGTGTGTGTGTGTGTGTGTGTGTGTGTGTGTGTATGTGTGTGTGTGTGTGTGTGTGTGTGTGTGTGTGTGTGTGTCCCCTCCTGCAGCCGCCTATTAAATTTAAACACCGTTTTTATGACGGGCTTTGTAAAAACAGCACACAGGCAGGGCCACAATTTACCCTTCCACTTAACACTCTATCACGCTATCCCTGTATTTCCCCGCACTCATCCCTCTCTCCTCGTAAATCTATCCCTCGTTCTCTCCACTCAAAAGTCCATTACAGCCTCCTGCCCGCAGCTTTCTCTGTTTGTTATCTGTCCCACTCACATTATCTCCGCCTCTCCCTTTGACTCTCCCCTCTCTCTTCATTATATCGCTAAAATCAGACCTGATGTTCTTTCTGCATCAATATTTCTTGGTCCCTCTCCTCTACTCTTTGTCTCTCTGCTTCCTCCCTCAGCCCAGCCACATGTACTATTTTTGTAAATGCAGATCTTCTGCATCCTTGATGATTTTAAACTAATACATTACTTTTTATTTCTGCTACCTATAACCTCGTTCCCCCTTTCCTTTTCTTCCCCCGTGCCCCCCCTCCCTCTTCTCTGGTTCTCCTTGCTGCATGCACTTTATCACTTTTGGCAGCACCAACTTAAAAAAGAGGAGAATTTATGCAAATGTGGGGCTGAAAAATGAGTTTTCACCTCAGTTGCAATGTGCAGAGGAAAGTAGCGGAGAGCCTCATTACAATATTTTGTCTTTGTTGTGTATCCGCAGGATAATAATTAAGAATGATTTGTGATGTTGGAACGAAACTGAGCCTCTTCTTCCTCCCGGGAAATTCATCTAATACTTTAGTAACTGTACATGTAGACAGACATGCAGATAGAGTCATAACCAGCAATCTGATTATGAAGACATTTGACAGTCAGTCGGGCCAACTGGTTGCAGCACAATGAGTGTCGTCAGTGACTCCTGTCTTTCTTTCTTTCTGTTTGTCTGCATGGTGAACATGAAACTGAAGAAGAGAAAATCACACTCTCACACAGTTTTCAAGATACAAGACAAAGAGAAGAGTATGTTATGAGTATCCTCATTTAATAAACACAATGTGTTGAACTGAATACTAAACTTACTGACTGGTTTGAAACTGCTTTAGTCTGGTATCCATCTTTCACACCTTTGCTCTAAACCTTGTCCTTCTTCTCTCTCCTCATCACAGCAGTGCTCAGGCTGCTTCTCCTCCTCCCCTTTCTGGGTTTGATGTCACTGCTCTGTTTGCTCTTTGTGACTTTTACAGCAAAAATATCAAATCGTCAAGGATTAAAGGTTGTGTTGGGCACAAATACGTGCTTCATATTTTCACACAACCAACTGTGACAGATTTAGGGAAACTCCCGAATAAACATGAGAATTATAAATGATGCAGATTCTTCTAAAACTCAACAAATAACTTAGACAGTGGCCCGACACTTTGAACTCTGACATGTAGGATAACCCTCTTGTATACCACGAGGTTGCATGGTTATGTTTCATTTTTAACACACACACACTTTTACAGTATTTTACCCCAACATTAAATCGTTGTGTTAGTAAATTTAGTCATTGCCACCAAGATGAAAAGTTGTTCTGTCATCTGTGCTCTCGCTCCAGAAACGGACCCAGTGGAGAGCTACTTTATTCTGTATCATCATTAAACAGAGAATCAACTTATCAGTTCAATACGAATAAAAAGCGTGCAAATTACTAAATTGCGCATTCATGTCATCTAAGACGCATGTGTAAGTGACAAAAACGAGTGTGCAATTTATAAAACAGGTGCGTAAAATATTAAAGCGCATGTGCCTTAGAAAACAAAACAAACATATCCATGTCACCTCCCTGGCTGCTTTTGCCAAACTTCATCTGTTTGCAATTTTATCCCTTGTAAGTACTGATATTCAAAGCTGCAGAAAAAGTAAAAATATTTTTCAACGAGCTGTATTTTAAAGGTTTAACCTGATTTTGCTAATTTATGATTGCTGCCTTTGCAAATTAATTTTTCTAGTCCAGTTAGAAAAACTTGACCAACGAGCCCTGCACATGTAAAACTGATGCTAGAGGAGATTGTGGATTGTCATTTCATGAAGCGTAGAGTCCACTGATCTAACTGCCGTATTTGAAGGATGTGGATTGTTGTCAATACAGAACAGGACTTACTCAATATGAATATAAACAAAGGACATTACTTTATCCATATCTCGGCCTTAGAAATAGCTCTGGGAGATTTTGGAGAGATGAAGTTGCGGTTATGAAATCTAGTAAACACTTGAAGAATCATCACTTAGCACTTAAGCTGCTCTGGAGTCTGAAGCTGCGCCACAAATCATGTCTAAGGTGATCTGTTGGCCCATTTTCAATCCATCAAGCTGTCAAATTGCATTTGTCTTTATAAGAACTGGAGTAAGACTGAGTTCTGGTAAAACAGAGGAACAAACTCCACCACTGAACTGATTATATGTTTTGGCAGTAAACTGTGGATGAAAAGGGCAGCTATCTGATCTGCAACAGTCCTAACGATTAATGCGCTGCAAATTTAAAAACACGAGAAATAACACCAAAACTAATGCAACAACGTAAACAAGCTGCAAATGAAAAAATAACATGCAGCTACGAGATAAACCAACTGCATTAACACTCTGCAAAGAGATAAACCATGCTTAATCAAAAACACACAGATACATTAAACAACTGCAAAAGCAAATCGGTGCATATACAGCCTTCACAGCGGAAGTGCTCCAGGCCTGTAGGGGCGCTCACAGTTTATTATTTAAAGAAAGAAAGTGAGGGAAACTGTATCTGAATATCTTATCAGACCACATCACAATTTACACTTCCGTTACAGGTTGCTTGTCCTATTTGGCTACTGTAGCAATATGGTTGTTAAAGGGGTAGTTTGGATTTTATAAACTGGGGTTGAATGAGGGAATTGTCACAGGAGATCCGGTCAGTTCAACCCCTTTATTGAGAAACTGGCCGGGGTGCTTGTTGTCGGGAGAGATAAGTTAACTGAAAATGTCTACATATAGTGTACACTTACATCATCATTGGTTCCTCGTTGTTTTTTCCTTGTCAGCGGCGATGTATAGCCCAGCTTCTGAGCTGATTCTCCAGCTGACACTTACTATTGGCAAGTGCCTCATACAGCCCCACTTCATAAAATCAGAACTAACCCCACATTTGCTGTCATACTGAGGTTCATATTATTGAGACATTAGAAACAGCAGAAGTCTTGTTAAGCATAAAAACGATGGAACTATGGAAGCATATTACATTCACATGAGAAAATAAAATTTTTCCTGAATTAACCACACACCGGTACCTCAAAATGCCAACAGAAGTTCTCATTTAGACCTCTTACAGTAGCAAACATTCCCAGAAATACATTCAGGCTCAAGAGACAATGAGGCAATTGCTGAAAATACTGGATTCCCCATGGAGTGCAACATGACGTGCTGATGTTGTGCTGAGAAACGCAAGCACCTTGTGACTTAAAGTTCGGAGATAACTATCACATTCATTCAGAAAAATAGAGCAAAGTTTCTCATGTTAATGCAATAAGCTTCCATAGACAGCCAACACTTACAGTCCATGTAAATACCTGGTTTAGTTCTGCGACACAGGATTTTTTAAAATGTATCTCTATGTTTCATTCTACTCTAATCAGCTTGTTTGTCCTATTTATATGATTTGTGTGTGTGCGTGTATGTGTGTGTGTGCGTGTCCATGCATGTGTGTGTGTGTGTGTGTGTGTGTGTGTGTGTGTGTGGGATACAACTTAATTAAACCTAGAAAGAGAAAAGGAAAATGTACTGACAAAGAAAATTCTCAAACACACACACACACACACAAAGTCAGAGAAGACATAAAACATCAGCCTTTGACAAACACATAAGGCCGTCTCCCCTCTGGGCCAATCACTAAACAAATATGTCAACTTGATCCACTTGTGATTGCTCCACCACCAACGAGCCAATCAGTGTGAGGTTTCTGCAATAACATGTTTTATTTGATCAAAGAGGAATAATACCTGTGGACTCATAAACCTACAATGCTGCAGCACCAAAATACATGAGCTGTTTGCAGAACACTGCATGCCTCCATCACATGTAGCTTTTCTACCATGATGAAATAAACAGATGTCTGAATGGACGAGCCAACAAACAGATTGATCCATTTAAAAAAACATTCACAAATTAAAAATTAAACTATTTTACAGATTTCAAACTCCCTTTTTCAAACCCTGTAAAGCTTAATTCGATTTTTCCTTCTCTCGGACTCAACCTGATTAAGATGTAAAGTTTGTGTGTACAAACAGTAACACATACATGCACATACATGTACATATAGAGTACAGGTGTGTGAGTGTGTGTGACGGGCTGCCTGTTTCATTAATAAAGGGAATAAGTGGGATAAGGGGGAGCGGTAGAGAGGAGCAGACAGGACAGGACGGCACAGACTGGAAAGAAAAATAATAGCCAATTTAGCCTTGTCATCTTAAAGCTACACCTTGGCATTTTAAGATTTGCCTGGTTATTTTTCCTCACCAGACACTTGTCATATATTGAAGGGAAAGAAGTTTCCCTTCCCCTAAAAAAGGCTTGTTAGCATCAGTAGAATGCCACGTTGAAACTAAAGGGGCAAAATCAGCGATCCCTTTAAAATCCTTAAAAAAGACAAACAGAAGGAAGATGTGGGAAACAGCAGGAGGAGGAGAGAGGAGGGTCACTAGTGTGTCCTCGCTCTGTTTTTTTTTTTTACTCCGTCGCTGCTCGATGTCTGCTGTGGCAGATGAGGATAATGAGGAGAAAGTGAGGGGAGTATTTGAGGGGTTAGGAGGGAGAGAGTCAGGGGGGAAACATGAAGTTAAAGGAAGGAAAAAATAAGAGTATAAACTGAATCTAGATCCAGATTTCATATAGAGACAAAGTGTATTTTATGAAAATATAAGCATTTAAATTTGATTTTAATATATGAAAAAGAACACAGGAGGCTTGTGGAAATGAACACAGTCAGCTGCAGTTCCTGACATGATGCAAATAATAATGTTTGGGAGCTATGTGTCACATCTGCAAGGTACATTAAGTGTCATTATTTGTATTGAATATGTGCAAACTGAATCTCTATTTCATGCTTTTTGCATGTTGGAATACATTGGTGTGTGTGTGTGAGTCCTTTTGTACAACGCCACATTTCAATTAAAGGCTGAAAGACGCCCTTTGTTCGGCATACTGTGGAGGAGAGAAAGTAAGAATGAAGGATATTTCTCTATTCAAACATTCAGCGCCGACGAAAGAGAAAGATTCAGTTTTGTCCGTGTCTGCTTCGCATGAAGGACAAACTCTTTTCATTGCTGTTTCGAGGACACGTCACCTACTTACACCTTTTCAAGCACATATCCACATTAACACAACCTTTTCACCCACGTGAGAGCTTCAGTCTTGAACATCTAGTCAGTAAAGACACAGTAGGTGGTCTGAATGCATACTTTAATGCCTCTGCTTAGCGATAGATGTGAAGCAGGGCCTGACAAACTCCTCCAGTTATAGAAGTTTTGGAGAATACTTTGCAGAAATACATTATCCCTATATGAAAATGTAACATTAACATATCGTGAAACATAGATCCTTAAAAACCTGACAGAACACTGCTGACATTCAGTTCATGGAGCAGCAGTGTGAGAAAAATGGTGCCACTCCTGTTTAAAATATCTCTACACACCTAGAATTTCTCAAATGATCAGGGCAGATCCCGTCAGAAGTAGATATCCATTATCTTTGTGACTTTAGTGATGACAAAATGGATCTAGAATCAGAAAACAACAAGACAAGTAAGGGTATACACAACCTACACAACCTACTTAGTTTTGAGAGCTTTATGCATTTATGTTTTCTCAAACTAGCAATCTGACCCCTGAACATCTCTCCAGATATGTTCAAAGGCAGGACGGAAACAGGGTAACAAGAAGCACTATATGAATGGAAAGTGCAGCATACAACAGCGTAGATCTACATTTGGACAATCAGCTTTCTCAATCAAAGGCGGTAAACTCAGGAAGACATTACCACCTGAAATAAAATTGATCTCAGACTGAAAATCTTTTCAAAAAAGGTGAAATGCTGGCTGAAAGCAAACCAGAGCTGTACCCACTTTTAAATGGTATCTTAAATCTGTAAACTGGTTTATAGCATTTGTATTGTCATTTTGTTGTAAATGTATTTTAATGTATGCTCATATAGTGTTATGGGGTTTTATGTGATCAAATGTTGTACATTTTTACTCTTTGTTTACCCAAAGGCCCAGCTAGGGACACAAGTTGGAAATTAGCAATAACTAAATACTCTTTATGCAGCACATCAGTTTCATGCTTTGTATGGAAACTATGTTAAATTGCATTGTCCCTATTAAATACATAAATTCAAAATTCAATATTTTCTTCACTGAGCTACAAAATCATCTGAGGTCAAAACCTTGCAGCACCTCCTTCATATAGGCAACATCAATGACAGTTGTGGACCAAGACAACAAGTAAATGATCGCCGTATAGTGAATAATGAGTCGCATACTGATACAGTCAGACTCTCATGATTACTGGGGACTTTGCATAAGCTATCCCTCATGATTACTGTGGCGCAGTTACCACCAACTCTTAGTGGACAGTATTTTTCCTTGTAACTGCACGTGGACATTAATCATTGCCGTTTGTGAAATTTTATTTTTTTGCAGTGATGTTAACTTTCATTGAATAGAGCAATTTTTTATTCACAATGGCTCATAATAATAAGTGCATGCAGCACTGGAGCACAGAGACATTATTTGCTCTGCAGTTAAAGGTGCATTTAGCTGTTTGGGTGTGTTTTGGGAATGTAACATTGTCTATATGATCATTTAAAACAGGATTAGTGGGCTCAAAAGCTTTTAAATTAGGCCCTAAGGTAATACATAAAGTGGACTAGAACACAAACTCCTTTTTACAGCAACACTTCTTAAAATTGTCTTTTTATTAAACTTACTGTCAGCCGTGTCATGTTGTAAAATCAGTATTGAAGCTTTGGGAAAGAAAAGGAGGGGTGCAGCGGAAAAAAAACAAAGCGATAATTTAATCCATTAATTCTAAAATAAGACCCTGGTGAGGCTCTACCCTGGACAGTACATAAACATGGACAAATCCTCAGTAACGTCACACCATTGGTTGATGAAGGGGACATTGGTTGACTTTGGAACCCGGTGTCTGCGGTCGCCATCTGGGAAATGCTATCTTAACGTATTTTTCAGTCGACCTAACACCAGGCCAAGAGCTGAAGCTGAGGCAGGCCTTAAGCCTCCAACTAACAAACTGCTAAACCTGTGTGCCTATAAATACATAAGCTAGTCAGACCAACTTCATTTTTTGAACCAGGCAAACATGTTTATTTCTGCTGTAAAACAGGCATTTTTTAATTGTTGTGTATGTGACTTCCGGGGCTTTTGCAGCCAGCCTCAAGGGGACACTCGAGGAATTACAGTTACAGTTTTTCCGCTTCTGAAATGGCTTTATTTTTGTACCCTGGAGCTTGCTGTTGGGTTCTACACCATATACTGCATATACAAATGGACAAAGTGCCTAAACCTCCTCCAGGGGGATGAAGATAAAGCCAAAAAAAACAGAGAGATAGGCGCTGAGATATTGCAAATCTGGAAATATTGCGAAACAGATTTAATGAGCCATTCACAGTTTCACTTTACCGGCCGTGTGTACTTAGACTTGCATGGCTTAATCCTTGAGACAAGCATAGCTACTGGCAGGATCAACTACTGGGATCGTCTGTAAGAGCCACAGTATTAATGTCACCACACATTTAACTTACCAAAAAAACATGCAAATATCCTGAGGTCACAGCAGAATAACAAATTCCTGTGTCGACTTGAAGCAAACACTTGGGGTTATGGAATTTCAATGACTTTTGTGTTAGTATTTGTTATGTTTCCTATCATCGTTTCTGCCGTACTCTGCTAATCTGATGCACACAATGCCTAACCCTCAATTCACACATACTCCCTGGCTGCCGCGGTCCGTCAGCGCCACGGTTTTGCTCCGTCGGACAGCGCGCACCCATCCCCACTGGATCCCTTTCTGGAACGTCAGCGCAGCGGAGCACACCCATGAGCAGCTGTACACACGTCACAGGAGAACTACAAGATCACGCAGGAATAAAAAGAAAAACGTGCAAACAACATGTTGCTTTGTCTTTTTGAGGATGATTTGTTGTTCATTCGGTGCCTGTTTTGACGTAATGTTGATAAAGTGATGAAAAATATGATCGCGAGTCCGTATTTTGTATTTTATTTTGAAATTGACCGGATGCTCTGTGCATTTCCTTGTCTGACTTCCTGTCCGGGTTATCATATTCTGGTCAGCTTGACGCATGCTTGCAGCATACTCCGCCACGGCAGAGCGTAGAGCGGCAAAAGCGCTGTCAATCATTGAATCATAAAAAATTGTATCGCATCAAATAACTAATTAATAAGATGACTTGAACACAAACATGCATGATAATAACCATCATGAGGAAACAGGGTTTGAGGAAATATTTGACGTGCAGTACATTTTGGTTTTAAAGTTTGTTCCATATTAACATAGAGGAGGCGGAGTTAATGACATACACTGCAGCCAGTTAGCAGGGGGAGCTCTAAATCTTTTGACTCCACTCGAGGTGATCATACTGTCCATTCTTTATACAGTCTATGCTCTAAACACCTAACAGCTTGTTGCTTTCATTTCTTATGAATTTAAAATAAAATAGTTTAAGTTTAAGGCAGAAACCAAACACTAAACAAATAAGAATAAATCATTGAACATTACACCTGCTGACACAGCAGAATGGGGAGTGACAACCTTTGAGGTTTTTGTGATCAGTTTGGGGCAAGAGGAGCAGATTCTCCTGACATCTGTCTTGGTTTATTACCCTAAATCAAACAAATACACTTATCTGATTGAAACCCTGTCACTCCAGTGACTTTGTAAGTCTTGTGTGTTTATTCCCATCAATGTGTGCGACCTGGAGGTGTCAGTTGTACTCCTTGTCTTAATTTACTCTGTCTTGCTTTTCTTGGATTCATGACTGGGTGGGTGAAGATGCATCTTCTGAGTCAGTGGGTGAAGTGGGACCCAAAGTGGTTCAGTCACCCATGTCAGACTTCTGAACGCAGCCTTTGAGGAGTAAATATTTTGCCAGATAGTTGTGGTTTTTAAACAACTGAGTTGCAAAAGCTTTAGATACTGTTCTGTTATAATTTGTAAAGTATCAGACCATGAACACATCTTGAGTAAATTGCCAATGTTTATTAAGTTAAGAGCTGATCTTTGAGATAGTAACGAGGTTAGAATTTGCTTTAGTATCCATGGAAACGAGAGAGATTTGAAGTCTTGTCTCAGACTTGTCCTTGCTGAGAGAGAGTTAAGAGACATTTTGAACAAATCAAATGCAGTATCAATTCAGTCAGAACACAAGTTAACCTCACGAAAGAGGGGGGGGGAAAAAAAAACAGAGATTTGTAGAAAAGGGAGGAGAAGAGGGAGAACAGACAACAAGGAATACAAGTTTAACCCTTGTATTTAAGAAGACGCTGTTCCATCCATTTCCTCCTGTAAGTATAGTGGCGGAAAAACAGTTATTTGTACGACAAAGTTTGTTACTCTAAGGGGGATGGACTAGTATAAATTAGTCCCACCTGTGTATGTTTGAGCAAATTGCTTGTTACACGCTAAATAAAAGCGTTTGCTTGAAACATTCGTGTGGCAATTAAAATTCAATTTTGGAGTGCTGTCCTAATTGTTTTTCTTGTTTGAACATTTTTCAGGATTCAGCACCCACTTGTTTTACGTTGAAAGGGAGCTGAGCGTGTTTTCTCTGTCATTGTCACTCTGAGGGACCAGAGTGTTGGTGTAAGATAGAGATGAGATTTATTTTATAGATCTTTATTTTTCTCAGGTTGAGATGATAAACATTATTTGATTTAATGCTAATTTCATTTATATTTACATTTTGTACTTTGCATACAATTGCAAGAGTAACTATTTGATGATGCACTTTGCCTTTAAGGTTGCCAATGGTTACCGTTGGGGGAGTGATATTGCTTTAAGATAGACAAGTGAGGTATCATTACTGTTGTTGGTGTTCGGTCTGTGTACATGTCATGCTTTGCTATGGACAGACATTAAATATACGAGAGGCACAGCAGACGTCCCCGTGCTTTTGCTTACCAACACCCGAAGGTACATTTAATTCAGTATGTGTAGTGTTATAGTTAACGGCAAGACAAATCACCCAGGAAGTGCCGTTACATTGGTATGGTGGTTATGAATTACCATGAGCCTAGTCATTATATGTACAGCACAGAAGCAAGCTGGTATGATGAATGCGCAAAGAGGAATTAAGACGAATTTGGGTTGGAAAAAAGGTATTCTCCAAACATGGGAAGCTTCAGACCAAAAGTGATTTTTTTTAAAAAGGGGGGAAATACTCAACCAATGTGGACACTGAGCAAGGTTTGCATGATGTTCAGGCCTTCATAGTTTGTCATAAATATCCAAATGGATCTAAAGTAAAGTGTAGACACTGCAAGATCTTATAAAATTAAAACCAATTATCAAAATTGTCAAACTGGTAACTTCTTGTACTTTACTGATCATAATATGAAAATGTCTTCTCTTGCTTTCAGCTCTCAATAGTTAGCACCAGCTGTAGATTAGCAGCGTGGACTAAGTGAGTGGATTCAGAAGACTTACAGGAAGTTGATGCTTGATCATCAGCTTGAAGGACTGATTCTCTTTCTCTACATGTGTCTCCATCTGACTCATTTGATCCAACACTTCTGCATCTGGACTCATCTGGAGTTGTCAACTTTTCAAAGGTGAGGAACCTGCACGTAGTTGTCATTGTTATCACCTTTTCAAAAAGGGAAATGACACAGTATGCCCAATGCATGTGGTGACAAGAACACGGAAATAAACCACTGCTGTCAAGGTTGAAGGAATCTGTTACCAATTATTATCACGGATGCTCTCATCTCTAGTGTCTGACAACAACAGGTCGTTAACAAGGTGCAATAGTGACAAAAAAAGATGAGATCAGCAAAAACAAACAATCTAATTAAACAGAATTATATATATTTTTTTTGTTTGTGTCATAATTTCAGAACAAAGAATAAGGCTACAAATGAGCAAGCCGTCATTCTGTAGCTTTGTCAGTGGCATCATCTGATTCATCTGTTACAGCCAATTTCTAAATACTCAGTGAGCGTCGCAGGGAACACTCTAGTCCTCTAGACCAGTGATTCTTAACCATGGGGCCGCGGCCCAAGTGTGGGCCACCTAGAGGGCCGCAAAAAACTTTCTGTTTTACACCTGGGGGCCGCGGGACCGCATAGGTTATCAACCAGAGATATTACTGTTATCCATCAGATGCTCAGTTACAATACCGCTTCCCACCACTTGGTGGCGGTAATGAGTTAGTCAGTTGTTTAACAAGCTCCAATAAGCAGAAGAAGACACTCGTTGAGCCCAAGCGGCAACCTCCGTTCTAAAAAAATGAAGCCAATGCAGAAGTACAAAAAACTGCAGTTCATCGAGTGTCCGCTTGAGGCTGGCTCCAGAAGCACCGGAAGTTCCATAAGCCCCCAGCCAAAAAAGGCCGTTTTCACTACAAAAATTAACATGTTTACAGCCTGGTACAAAAAACCAAATACATCTGATAAGTTAATGGCATCATGTGCTCCCACTGTGGGGGGGTGAATTTTTTTCTAACTCCTCTGATTTTAACTTATTAAGGAAAACGGTCATGCCCATATAAGGGTTGTGGCAGATTTGATTGACAGCTCTTCATGCAGCAGCTCTCTGTCAGGCCAGGAGCACAGCAGGAGGCTAGTAGCACACTGGCTTGATCCGTTGGTCTTTTTTTCTTCGTGTGGAGTGTTTGTCTAGCAAATATCTGACAACAAATATGGCTTGCTGTGCGCTTAATTGGATTAACAGACCATCCAAGAATGTGATGCTTCAGTATTTTTCGGTAAGTGATATAGTAGTGTTATATTTACTGCATACTCATGTGTCGGTATCATAGACTGTAAATATTACGGTGTCTATTTTTGCGGTCCTAGCTTGTTTAACGTTAGCTTGGTGATATACATAGACTGTAAATATTAATGGTCATATACCATAGACAGTAATATTTACGGTCTATAGAGCCGTTAGCCTGTAGTGAAAGTCTATGAGAGAAAGTGATGGAGAAGTATTTTAAAAGAAAAAATGAAAATGAAAGTGGTGCCAAACCCCCCAAAAGGCAAACCGTTTGTGCAGGAACAATCCGGACTTCATTAAATACGGATTTGTGAACGGAGGTAACGAGGCAACTCCGAGAGCCCAGTGTGTTGATTAATTTGCACATTATAAAGCTATATTTACGTTTGCACTTTACTTCAATTTCATTTACAGTTTATTTATTTATTTAATATGAAACTTTTATTGATTTGAATGTATTTATTTTATCACCACATGATTTTATTCATCAAATTTCCTATTTTTATCACCAATTTTTGTTGAGAGTCCCTCCTTTTTTGCTGCAGTAAAATCTAATTCTAAGTTATTTTTTGTGTTTTTGTGTTAATAAGCCTGACGTTAGCCTTCTTCCATGAATTGTTGGCCTGTTCAGCATCTTGTTGTATGTAGAGGTTTACATACACATGACAAATAAATGTCTTTGTGATGATCACATTGTATGATGTAATTTATTTCACAAGCTTTTAGCTTGTTAAACTGTAAATGGATTTGATTTAGTTATTGAATACGAATCAAACCAAGAGTGAGGTCAATTATTATACTAATACAGTGTTAATATTTGAATGGGCCCTGGGCCACTTTGTACTGGAAAAGTTGGGACCCGAGGTCAAAAAGGTTAAGAACCCCTGCTCTAGACCACTCCGCGGTCCGTCTTTGGTGCGTCTCAGCCGCACCACTCTGCTCCGTTTCAAATACGCTGCAAGCCCATTTTTGACGGAGTTCCCTGCAAGCACGAGTCAAGCTAAACAAAACACAACATACGGACTCACAATCGTATGTTCGATAACTTTATCAACATAACCTAAAACAGGCACTGAATGCACAACAATTATCCTCAGAAAGACAAAGTGACATCTTGTTTGCATGTTTTTCTCTGTATTCCCGTGTGAACTTGTAGTTCTGTGCTCACGCTCCAGACACTGACCCAGTGGGGTGGGGTGGGGTGTGCCGTCCGACGGAGCAAAACGTGGCGCTGACCGAATGCAGTACGCACTGACTATGTGGAAATTGGCAGTTATCCATAGCTTTTAGTCATTTCAGTAACTGTCCAGAAGCCTGGAAGGTAAAAAGAGCGTAAGAATGTGGTGGCCACCAACACTCGAGCTGCAGCACGGGCTTCAGATAAACAGAATTTCTGTAGCACTTGCAACCCACAGCACCCAGGACATAATTTAATAATCATAATTGCAATAAAAACACTAAGTCTTTACCAAAACTTCACTTTGGGAATGTTTATCTATATTTAGTGGAGGATCCTTCCCCTTACACCACCGCCATGATTAAAACTTACTGACAGCTTCATATATTCTTGAAGTGGCTGCTGTTTGGGAAGTGAAGGGCAAGAAATTCATCATCAAAGCATAAGTGACTGCTAACTAGCTAACATTAGCTAGTTAACGTTACCTGAAGATAGTATCATGATCACTTTTAGTCAGTGTTCTAGTCCGTAATGTAGTTAAAAGGCAGTCATAATTTATTCAAGTTGACACAATATTATTTTGCAGGATTAGGAGAAGTCTTTTCTTTTGTTCCCTCAAGGGATAGCGGAGCATCTTAATAGCTTTAATCCACAATTTCAAGGTGCAGATGACCTACAGGTTGCACATACTTTAGGACTGAACAATTCACAGAAAGCCGCTATAGCGTCAAAGATGGAGTCAAATGTATAATTCTAAGCTTCTGTAGTAATGTGATCTGTGAATAGAACATACACAAAAACATCAAATTCTGAACACACTGAAAGCTTGCTAGTGTACCCAGAGTCCTTTTAAAAATCGGCAAAAAGTATTTTTGTGTGTTGTGCACTGCAGTGTATGGGGCTGGAGTATGCTGCACCACAACATTCATCTGCAGACATTACTACAATATAAGTAACTGCATTTAGCATTCCAGTGGACCAGCTCAATAAAACCTTGAACACTGTGCAACCAAAGCTCCTGCAGAAGACGTGAGATGCACAGGTAAGAAATTCAATGGAGATCTGGAGTCTCGTCTCATCAGCCAGTAATGAGCAGAAATAAATGTGAGATCATTTTGTAGTTGAGCAATACATTTGACACTATACGCACTATTTTTAAAGTCTTAAAGGTCACATATTATACTCCTTTTCAATCAGTCTAAATAAGTCTCAGAGCTCCCCAAAACATGTCTCTATAAACCCCTCTATTTCAGCTCTGCTCAGAACAGGCTGTTTCTGTGTCTGTAGCTTTTAATGCAAGTGAGCTGTGTTTGACCACGCCCCTCTGGAAGGGATTGGATGGCCTGGGCTTTCTTGCACCATGCCCAATTGTTTACAATGAGAAGGCGGACTCGGAGGGCAGAACAAACACCTAGTTTTGGGAGTGTCACCCACCTGGGGGAGGGGTTACTGCCCTTTGTACCTGAGCACACATTTTCTGAAGTGTGATCAAACAACCTGGAATAAAACAGTACAACATGATAACATTTGAGCTTCCAGCCCTGAACATAATGTCAGAGGAACAAGGCAGCCATGAAAATATAAACTATTGTGATGGAGGGAAGAGGATGTGTCAGATTTTGCGTTATCTTCAGCCACATACGTGCAATCAGATCTGTGTTGTCGTGGAACAATGTACCAAAACTAATGAATCCCTCAGAAAAAAAAGAATTGACACATTTTCAGTGAACTGAGAAAGTGGTTATTGCAGGCTTCATGGAAATATTTTTACACTTTGAGATCAGTTTGAACAAAGCAGGTGAAAACTGGCATAACAAGGGAGGATATTAAATAGAGATTAAAGCTTTGTAGAAGGAGAAAAGAGAACACGTGAAAAAAAAATTAAGAATATAAAAGGGATTTAAAAAAAATCTGGTATTACTCACAATACTGGATCTTTTTTTAAACACAAACACAAAATATACATTCCAGCAAAACGTAACCCTCCTCCTGAGAGGGGAAGATGCATGACACAAGTGCACAATGTATTAGCTAAACACTGAACACCATACTAACAATCCAAACACACTTCTGGCCAATTGTCAGTATTCTGAACACTGTGCAGGAATATGTTTTGCAGCACAGAAAAGGCAGAGTGCTGGCTGGTCAGCTAATTAAATGACTGCTTGGCCTGAGCGGCAGTTAATGCTGTTCAATTATGAATGAGAGAGAAGGGTGAAGAGGGCAGTGCGATCAATGGGGTAGATGGACGGAGGAATGGCACAAAGGCGGAATAACAGGGATGAAAGCGAGGCATGAGTAGGGAAGGAGTTGAAAGGAAGATGCAGTTAAAGGATTAAAGGTAAGATGAAAACCAAATAGGAGAGGGGAAGTTAGAAATCAGAGACCAGAAGAGATGGAAATAAAAGAGAGGAAGAAACTACTCCCTTCAAACAGAGGGGCAATTTACACTTGATGTGTTGCTGCTTTGAACTAGACTGTAGAGGATCTAATCCAGAGGCACATCTCTTTATCTGAATGGTCAAAGTGAGGGCGGCTGTGGATCAGTGGTAGAGTCTGTTGTCTCTCTACCGGAAGGTTTATCCCCAGCTCCTGCAGCTAGATGTGTCCCATGGGCAAGACAATGAACCCCAATTTGTTCCGGCCAGAAATACATTAAAGAAAGATAGACACGAGTGCACAACCTCGAGTCCGAGTCGAGTCTGAAGTCTTTGAGGGGTAAGTCCAAGTCAAGTCTCAAGTCACATTTGCATGCGACTTAAGTGCGACTTGAGTTCGAGTCTCGAACTCGCGTCCTCATCTCGGATTTTAGCTTATAAAATACTTATGGCTTTCAGGAAAAATCGTTTATTTGTTGGAAGTAAACGACAATATGAACTATAGAAATACAGAGTACCTCGTTGAGTATGTTCAGATTACACGCCTAAAGACCTCCTTTGTTGAAAAGTGCAAAAAATGTAGTTCCTTGAGTGTCCACCTGAGGCTGGCTGCAAAAGCCCTGGAAGCCCACAGAGGCAAAGCATATTCTTTTTTTTAAAGATAATATATCGTCATTAACAACATCAATAGCTGTTCTCGAGAGTTCAAATCAGCATCAAAACCATCCTATATATCACCATTGTCATCATCAAAACCATCATCATCATCATCATCAATATCATTAAGTTCGTATGTGTTCATGAAAGAGCTGGGTCTTTAGCTTTTTCTTAAAGGTGCAAAAGGACTCTGCAGGTCGAAAGGACTTTGGTAGTTCAATCCACCACCGGGGGGCGACAGAGGAGTCTAGCTAGAGACTTAGGACCCTGTTGTGAAAGTTGGATCAGACGCCTTTTATTGTCAAAGCGTAGTGGACGGGAGGGTGATGGAGTTTAGGTAAGGACAGGCTGTTTTTGTCGCTGTTTTGTAAGCGAGCAGCAGGGCTTTTAATTTAATGCAAGCAGTTGCATCAAGCATGGTTGCATAGAGGGATTGGCTTGGAGGACGAGGGGCTCAGTCTTTGAGAGGTTTGGTTGAAGGTGGCGTTTATTCAACCATTTAGAGATATCAGCAAGGCATTACGAAATTCTTGCTGAGACTGTAGCCTCATCTTGTGGGAATGACAGGAAGAGCTGGGTATCGCCTGCATAGCTGTGGTATGAGAAGCCATGAGAGCGGATTATTGCACCAAGTGAGCAGGTGTATATGGAGAAGAGAAGGGGACCGAGCACTGACCCTTTAGGAACCACAGTGGATTTTATTAAGAATAAGAGTTATTAATGACAAGGGGCGTGGCTGGTCTGTGTGACAGGCGGGCTTGTTTTAGCTGTTTGTCTTTAGCTGTTTGTCAGGAGGCTTAAAGCTCACCTCAGCTCCAGCTCTTTGCCTGTTACTATAGGTTGACCGAAAGTTAGTCTGAGACAGTATTTTTAAAATGGTGACCTGGTGTCTGCTTCAGAAATGAAAGGGTGATGTCACTGAGAAAACATCCATGATTATACTGTCCATGCTTAAAACTTTATTTAGATCAATTGCTTGGATTTTATTTTTTGTTTTAGTTTTTTTCTGTTCAAATAACCTTTTAAATCTGGCCTGAATGTGACTCCCATGTACAATTGCAATAGTCCTGAACTTACCCTCATGTCTAAAAGAACAACAAAGACGTCACACGCAGCGACCCCTCAAGTTTTGCTTGTAAAAGTGTCCCCCAAAACACGTTAAGGTTTTAAGCTACGCTAACACATTTGCTTGATGGCTGCCTCGCGTCCACTTCGTCTTGTTTGGCACGTTGGCTGTGCATCCGAAGTAGAGAAAAAAACAAAATCAGATCCGAGTCACATATGAACAAGTCATCAACATTCAGGCAGCTTTTGCCTGCAGTGTAAATGTTGTTTAAAAGTATCTCTCAAATCAAAAGTTTGAGACTGCAGCATTAGTCCTCCCTTGTTTCCTGGCGTATTTCTTTTCACACTTTATAAATAGCTTTTGGTAACACTTTACTTTACAGGTCCGCAAATTTCGTCGTAATTAGGTGATAATTAGACAATAATTACCCCTGAATTTCATGACAATTGGGTGAAAATTAGCACTTAACTTATTTGAAATAATGCCCGAATTTAATTGTAAGCAATAAAGATTGCAGCTTGTGGTAATAAATGACTGAGATCAGCTTCATATGATTAACCAAAAAAAGATTAACACTGGAACTCCTATAAAACTAAATGAACTCAGCTGTCATTCTAACTCAGACATTTATTAATGAATCCTAAATCACATCAGCTGCTGTTCACAAAGTCATATTGAAGATATTCTATGATTTTCTTCATGAAATTAATTATTTCAAAGAAGTTAAGTGCTAATTTTCACCCAATTGTCATGAAATTTGGGGGTAATTTCAAAGAAATAATAAAAAAGTTTGTCTTATTATCATCTAATTATCACCTAATTACGACGAAATTTGCGGACCTGTAAAGTAAAGTGTTACCTAACTTTTTACATTATATAAATGTGATGTAAATGATGTTTAAAAAAAAGGTGAAGTAGTTTTGATGTTTAATCAGCATGAAAAACGTAGTTTCCCTTTTTCCAGCTGACAAAATCAATCTCTTCCTACACCCACATTATAATATAAATAGAATAGAACAATAAAGAGCTACTGATTTACAGTTTGTCACCTGCTTCCTCTGTGTTTCTCAGCAGGACAGAGGGTTATATACACAATGCTGTATGTATATTATAAGAACATACTGTATTTACGGACAAATGTGAAAACACACACACGCACACGCACACGCACGCACACACACACACACACACACACACACACACACACACACGCACGCACACACACACACAGAAAATTAAATCAGTGTAGGGTTTGGCACTTGTGCATCCCTGGCCCCCAACCTGCTGGCTGATTCAATTTTCTGGGCAGATTTGCAGACAGTGACCGCCAGCACTCACCTTTATAGAGAGAGAGAGAGAGAGAGAGAGAGAGAGAGAGAGAGAGAGAGAGAGAGAGCCTACTGGCCGGCAGGTTTTGAGGAGCAACGAGTCGGAGAAAAGGTGACAGTAACTCTGTACTTTTAGAGTCAGACAGGGTGTGTGACAAAGGTGAATGCCAATACTATTCCTTCAGGGAAGTGGATGGGGAGGAGAGTCTGCCGATCCTCAACTTCCTCTGGAGAGAGTTTGAGGAAGAGAGAGACAGAGACTACAGCTTGGTTCAATTCTTATTTGTGGCTTTGAGGGACAGATGAATTAAGATACCCATCTCTTAGAAATGGTGCTTACTTTGTTGATGGGGAATTATTTTTGGAAAAGTTAATCAAAACAGCTAAAGAGAACAGTAAAAAGGGTTAAATGTTTGATGTCAAAAGGCAGATATTTCTTTTGACTGATCAACTGAGCTGAGAGTTTTTCTTAAATGAAATAAGGGACTCAGAGGCCATTCAGAGTGTTTTTCATCCCTTTGGCTGCAATAAGACACTATGGTGGGTTAACTACGGTGAGCTGAAAAGGACAAAATGGCACATTGTCATTTAAATGATTGAGTGTATTAATTTACAAAAAAGGATTTTAGATTTGGAATTTGTTGTATAATTTTACCCAGCTTACCTTAACATGTATTACATTAAAGGTACAGTATGTAGAATTTCATGCTAATGTTTACATTCAAATATCTAACTTAAATTAAAAATGGACTAAACCCATGTTATATATATTTTTTAGTTGAGTACTTACATCACCTCAAATATTTCCAAAAGTTATCAAAGCCAGAGAAATCCGTAATTTTATAGTTGTAACGGTACGTGTCTTGTAGGCGGCCGCCATGATGAGCCGCCATGATAGACAGGAAATGTTGATCGTTGTCAAGGAAACACCGGCTGTTACGTCAAAGACCGCTGCATAAGCTAGCGCTAGCTGCTACTGAAAGCTGCCGTTCTGTCGCTGTATGTGCTGCTGTGATAAAAACGTCATGTAAATTATACTTGGATACATCGTCAGTACACATATTGTCTTTCTCAGGTCGTTTTCACCCGTTCCTATTGATTCGTTCGTTTTTAATCCCATAATACACCGCAAGCCTCGACGTCATCTTTTGTTATTGTTTTGATTGAGAGCCCCCTAGCGGCGGATTTTACATACTGTACGTTTAAGTCAAAAATGTGTTTGGTGTCATTTCACATCACATTTATTTTTACCAACATCCACTACAGTATATAAAGTATAGAAAAAGGAGCGGAAGAAATGTGATGGCAAAGAGCATGTCCACATGAAGTTCAAATTAATAAACCTCAAACAACACCCCCAATTCTGGGACTGAGTGTTACATCTTTTGTTATTATACAATATTATTCTTCATTTTATGAGCCAACTGAAAATCTGCACACACACAAACACTTACACACATAATTGAGCTTCTTCTCTACTCTCTCTCTTCTTCAGAGCCTTTTCTGTTGCGTTGAAACTCCATCATTAAAAGTGATCTGTAACTGAAGCTGCAAAGAAAGCAGTATTGCTATAGCGCCGTGGGAGGGACAGGCAGGTTGTGAAGGAACGTGATCAGGGATGAGGAGAGGAAGAGACAGATGCAGGGATGGAGGAAGGGATGGGACAAAGGGAAGAAGATAGGAGGAGAGGGCAGGGCTGCGCTCGGATTCATTAAAGGCTTTCTGGAAAAATGACCTGAATGCTGCAATTATATTCCATTAGTGCTGCTTCATTTACACACACACGTCAGAGCCACACACATACTGGCTTAAATAGCACCATGATATCCTCACATCCACAGATTGTCAAATACACATTTTTCTGAGAATCATGCTTTCTCTATATCTGTAAGTCACAGATGTATTGGTAATGATTTTACATTTTTTTCAGTAGGTGAAAGAAAACCAGTTATATAAGCAGATGCCTTTCTTTCTACTGAACAACGTGGTAAGACTTGTGTATCAAACTCTTCTTAAAAGCCCTTAAAAGCTCATTTCATGTTTTGCTGTCAGTATTTAGCGAGCACTCATTGGCTGTACACATATCAAGCATACAAGCATTAAAAGTGAGGTGTGGTGCAGGCCCAGAGCAGTTGATGTCCTATCTTTAGGACGCAGAAAGCATCTGCGCATTGGTAAGATGGGCACAGTGTTCACAATGCTTGTTACCATAGACTGTAAATATTTATGGACAAACCTGAGTGCCTGTTACTGCAGGGGGCTCTGGAGGCTCATCTGCAGCAGCCGCCATGCTGGAAATCCTGTCTCTTTTTTAACTTTAGTCAACCTAACGTCAGGCTGAGAGCTGGAGCTGAGGCGGGTTTTAAGCCTCTTGACAAACAGCTACACCTGGCCCACTGGTCCATCAGGTCAGCTACGCGCCTAATAATGGATAACACGTGTCGTTCAAAAAATCAAAAGGATGCGTTTTAAAATAATTCACAATACAGTGTGTTTCCATGAGGACAATAACTAATCAGACCTATTTCTTTTTTTTGTACCAGGCTGTAAACATGTTTATTTCTGCTGTAAAGACGGCTTTTTTGTCTGCAGTGTGTATGTGACTTCAGGTGTTCCAGGATTTTGCACTTCCAGATCGGCTTCATTTGTCAACATCAAAGTTTGCTGCTTGCTTGTTACACACAGAGAAGAAAAGCTGCATCAGGGGTTTTAATAATACGTCTTAAGTACGTTTTTTATTGGGACAGGGGTCTTGGAAGCGCTAAGCTTTTGTTGTCCATCGTGGGATAACTAATGCTCACAGAAACAAACACACACACTCACATTTATTATGATGCTCAACTATAAGTGCCACTGACAATGGAGACCTCTAATAGGCTGACAGCCTGTCAAGGGTTCTTTACACACGCAGTAGAGAATATAGGGTTGGATTCCAGCAGTAAATATAAGTAAATAAATGTTTCCAGCCTTCCTGTATTTGATGATGAACACACAGAAAGAAAGTCAACTTAAGATCACTCAGTGTGTAGGGAGATTTAAATAATTTATGAAGTTACGCTTTTGTGTCTTGAGCAAAAATGTATGCCAGTCTCTTTATTTTGAAAGGCACTGATCTTTTCAGATGCATGTCCATTTCAGGACTTGCTTGCTTTCTATTTACACTCCAACTTATGCAAAAGTATACCACAGTCGTTTCATGAAGATGGACAGTGTGGTGCATATGGTGAGCAAAGGTAAAATGTATCAAGGCTGGAATGCAGTCGGATTGAAAGGGAAGCGGGAGGCCGTGAGACAGACAGAATGATACATTGACAGACAGAACGACTGAGAGGCAGACAGAGAGGAAAGCGCTGAAACAGAGGAGGTCACATATGCTCACTTCCATAGACATAAGCCCTGATTAAATTGAGTGTGTAGTAGCTGGCTGCTCTTCAGCTGCATTTGTGTGTGCGTGCGTGTGTGTGTGTGTGTGTGTGTGTGTGTTTGTGAATAAGTGCATGCGGGCAGGAGTGTGAGTCCTGTAATATTGTCTGCAGTCCCATGGGCTGTAGCTGAGCAAACTCAATCAACTCCCACTCACCTCTGTGCCCCCCCACTCTCCCCCTACACTGTCAGGGCAGGAGCAGACACTGGCCCAGCGTCTCCTCTGGCCTGTGAGAGAAAGAAAGAGAGATGGAGAGATGCTGCATCAGTGTGTGGGCTAAGAGAGAGACTGTAGGAGATGCACTGTGTATATCAGTATGCATTTTGTGTGTGTGTGTGTGTGTGTGTGTGTGTGAGAGAGAGAGAGAGAGAGAGAGAGAGAGAGAGAGAGAGAGAGAGAGAGAGAGAGAGAAAGAGAGAAAGGAAGAGGGAGAGAGTGTGAGTGTGTAGGCACATGTTCAGGTGTGCCCTTGAAAGAATCAAAAGCCTCCGCAGATTGGATGCATCAGTATGAAAGGATGTTTTCACGTGTGTTAAGCTTTCACATGTATTTGAATGTGGGTGTGTATGATAGTGTGTCCACTAATAGGTTTATGCTGTATCTGTTTTCACCTTTTTCTTCAGAACATGTACAGATAATATGACAGCAGCAGAAACATAAAATACACATATTTTCTAGGGATGGGTATTTCACACAACCTAACAATACGAAACGTTTCGCAGCACTTCAAATTCAAAAGTAAATTATTCTGTTTATAGTCCCAGAAATATTAATGATTGCAAATACAGTAATAAATACGCTGTATCGGCCCAAGTCTTTACACATAAAGCATGAAAGTGCTTTTGTGATCTTCTGAGCCCGTTTAGAAGTTCAGGGACATTTTGACTGTCATTCAGTGCTGGTTGGGACGGCACACCCTGGCCCTGTGTAGCGAACCTATCTTTTTTTTTGCTAAAGACTTGTCATAAATAGATAGTGTTGATGGTCGTGTTGCTGCGGTATTTGACCTTGTTTTTGCTTGGCTTGCCTATTGCACGACTCATGT
This sequence comes from Tautogolabrus adspersus, assembly GCA_020745685.1. NCBI lineage: Eukaryota > Metazoa > Chordata > Actinopteri > Labriformes > Labridae > Tautogolabrus > Tautogolabrus adspersus. The sequence continues at coordinate 5,653,409 of CM036539.1, forward strand.
GTAACTCCTGACTTCCTGGTGTTTTAAAAAAATCTGAACTTCTCCCATATTCTTTGCTTTCAGTTTTGCTCGCCGTGCAGAGTTTCTCATCAATGTGTGTTTGTTTTGATAAGAAACTTGCACCGCATCATGTAGTTTGGCTTCTACTGCGGCCTATTGGCTTTATTGTGAAGTGGACCCGGGGCGATGTGTATCATCACAGCATTATGGATTCTGTAAAATTTCATCGACGCGAGTATGCCATGTCGATTTTTTGAACATAGCCTTCAAAATAGTGTCATTTTTGAAGTGCTTATCTTTAATCATAAATTTACAGATGTGCAAGGGTATACATACACCTTAAGCTGTCACTGACCTCTGACCCTGCCAGCACTCCTGACAATCAGCAACATCTGCCATGACAAGCAGTTTCCATGGGATTGGAAGGTCTAATTGCGCAAGGACAGAAAAGCAGCACGTGGGGGCGGGAGGAACCAGTAAAGACAACACCAATCAATCAGCTTATCAATCATAATTGGCTCTTTTGCATATTTCCCTCATATTCACAATCATGATTCATTTATGCAAATCTGGAGCAGGATACAGGCTCCAGGGAGAGAGAGAGGTCAGGACTGAACCTGTACCTGTTGGTTACTGAGAGATCAAATTAGAGCTTTATTTAGATTTATGCAGATGTTAATGGTAATGATATACAGCAGGCACAGCGCCCTTCTGTGTCAGTGTAGACATTAATGCATTTACGACATGAACACAGACACACACCGTCTTACTGTTCAAAAACTGTGTTTGAAATACAAACTAACCTGTGAGCCTCATTCATACTGCAACCTAATGCAGGATTCATATATTCATATTACGACTAATTTTGGACTCAACAGTGACTGAGACTTGCATAGTCTGAAGAATTTGTCCTGTATGGCTCTCTCTGTGTCAGGAGTCATTCTCAATGTTAAACAAGAACTTCGCCGAAACCAACTGACTTTCAGACTCGGCCCGAAACATGAACCAGCTGAAGTCTTCTTTTGTTGAAGCATACCAAATGTAAGACCTTTGAAACACACAAGACATTAGGCGATCATAATGTTAAGGTAGTAAGGTACCTTCAGTATAGAAGAGGTGTGTCCAGAGGGGTGGCCAGCGGTGGCATGGGCCCCCCTTGAAATCTGCCACCCCAAGAATCCTAAACTCTTCAAACTTTACATTGCCAGGTAAAGTACTTTAAACTGGGACTTTGAACACATATGTTCTTTTTGTGTCATGAAAGAAAAACACTAAGAATATAGATACATATATGTTTATTATCTTGTGTTAGAAAGTAGATATGATTGGTGAAGTTAGACAGGGTACATAAATGATATTTATTTGTGTGTGTTATAGCCAGTGTTGTCACAGATTACTTGAAAAAGTAATCCGATTACTGATTACTGATTACTCCTCAAAAAAGTAATCCAGTTACTTTACTGATTACTTTTTCATCAAAGTAACTAAGTTACTTTAAAAGTAACTTATTAGTTACTTTTTACCGATTTCCTCCCTTCGCTGCCTCAACATAACGCCGAATTTCCACCAGATCAGTGTACATTGCGTGTCCGCTCCGGTGCGTGACAACTCCGTGCACCCCCGTCCTTCAATACCCACCGGCTGCGTGCTCCGTCCTCAGCACGCAGAGCACAGCCGGTCAGCTGGGGTGCAGAGACAAAGGAATTCCCGCGGTATTTTAAAGATTAACTCGTGACAGCACGAGATAATACGATGTACATGATATTAAACTCTATATTAACCTTAGAAACACAGAAACAAACACACATACAGTCGTTTTTCTGAACCGTTAAAAAGGAGTCTTTTATTTTGAAAATAAACCGGATGTTTTAATGTTGTATCGGTGTCTGACTTCCCGTCCCGCTTGTTATTTTCTGTGCTGAATTGATGCGTCGTGCTCCGGCATCCGGCAAAAATAGAAGTCTTTCGTATCAGCTCCGGAGGGCTCCGGACTGCCGGAGCTGAGACGCAGCTGAGACGCAGCGCAGCGGACCCAGTTGAAGCATACACATTAAATAAAGTGAAACGTATCAGCTCCGGAGGGCTCCGGACTGCCGGAGCTGAGAGGGAGCTGAGACGCAGCGCAGCGGACCCAGTGGAAGCACACACATTGAATTAAGTGAAACGTATCAGCTCCGCTCATTCTCTTCGAAAATGACAACAAAATTCTGCATTCTACATACATTATGAGGCAATAACAAAATAGTAACGCACAGCCACTTAGGAAACTAACTTTAATCAGATTACTGGTTTGGAAAAATGAACGCGTTAGATTGCTCGTTACTGAAAGAAAGTAATCAGATTACAATAACGCGTTAATTTGTAGCGCGTTAGTGACAACACTGGTTATAGCGCACACGTCCCACTTCAGGCCACCCCTGCATAAGTCAATGCCCCAGTTGGGCCACCGGAGTCGGAAAAAAAATTGGACACGGCCCTGTTCAGTAGTAGTTGTCACCACAGTAATGTCAAACTACGCAAGATGGCAGATCCAACAAGTGGGTTGTAGGATTCATCTATATAAGTGGTCTATAGACTTTTAAATGCAGAATTCACCACAAAGAAAGAGTGAGTTGACACACCCTAAAACCGTGAACCTGACCTAAGAACTTTCTTTTCCTAAACATGAAAACTTTGATTTTAACAGAGAGCATCATCGTAATCTGTACTAAGAGGCTAACTGCTTGTGTATAACTCTTGTGTTGTAAGCAAACTCCTCCTGGGCCGGTATCTCCATTAAGCACCAATAGCATCTCTTGCTAAGTCAGCAAACAGCAGACCCATTTAAAACCCCAAAGCACCTGACTGTCATTTTTATTAGAAAACTGTAACTTCAATTTTAAATTGTAGCAGCTCGATTTGCAGGACCATTGCATTATCATGTATATTATTTTGTATGAATTAGAACTGAACAGTGATGTGAGTGAACAGAAGAATACAGAGACTCACTATTGCTAATGTGGATACTATAAAAATGTTTTAGGGTCTGTCCGTTTACATTTTATAGTCCTACAGTATGTCGGTCAGCACATTGTGAATGTTTCCAATACCAGGCAGTATAAGGACCCTTTTAAATGTACATGTGGGTTGGGTAGAGCAAAACCAAAAGCTGCAGATCTGCTTTTATTTTTGCAGCGCATTTTCTATCTTTTAATTTAATATGGATCTTATGCATGTATAAAGTTTATATTTTGTTAAAGAACAAGATATGCATGTCCTAGAAAGGCTTTATTTTTATTATTTGAAAACTTGATCTTTCACCATTGTGGACCCAAATCACAATGATTTCTAGGAGATGACCTTCTTTGTTTGTTTCTTTCAACTTTTTATTTGTAAAGGGAGTTTACATCTGCAGCCCCTGTTGCAAGGATACTTAAAGAATAACCAAATGAATAAACAAATGCTTAACAATGATCACTGAAGTCTGCAGAGTCCAGAACTGAACATTACACACATACATGATCTTAAATGCATTTGCATACATTCCTCCAACCAAATCACAACTTCCTGTTTCACCATAAGCATGATATCTGTCACTCATATTGATAATCCAATGGTTAGGTTTTCCCTTCCTCTGATAACCTGATACATTACTCCCCAATTTGAATACCACTTTGACATAATGGTTATACAACACAGGATGAATCCACCATAAACTGGACAACTTAATGACTTTGTTACTGCCAAAAATCATTTCTTTGGAAGGAAAACTTCTGTGAGTAGGTCAGCCTGCCCTGAGCTCCCTGTCCTCAGTGAACATAGAATACACATTGTAACTGTAATATGCATATGTGTGTGTTAATGCATTATTGTATACGTCATCATATTACTTAATATCATTTTCAGACATACATTTTATTACTTTCATACTTGAATATCTGGACAAATAATACACCACATCCTGACATGTCAAATTCAGTCTATCAGAAAGCAAAACAGGCCAATATTACTCATCTGTGTTTGTGTACAAATGCAAAAGCTTGTGTTCATCTATGTCAGCAGCAAAACTGTTTGTGTGCATGAATGTACATATTTTAAATGCATATGCTATTTGACACGTGAGAGTGCGCGTGTGCCTCTATAAGCTTCATCTGTTCTGACCGTCCGATACCTGCTGAAAGGTTATTGGCTTCAAAAACAGTTCAATATGTCAAATAAACACACAGCTCAGTGAGCAGCTGGAGAAATAAAGTGAGAGGAGAGAGTGAAGGACGGAGATGAAAAGAGACGCGAGGTAAAGAAACATAAAACAGAGGCAAAGAGAGATGGGTAAGGGAAGGGAGGGGAATACTTTGGGTGTGGGAACATGGGGATAGAGAAATTGATCGAGAAATGTGGAGAAACATGTTTCATACTTGAACAGATTAAAAAGAACAAAGACATTGACAGTGTTATGTCGTTTTTGAATGAATAATTTCATGTCATGTCGATTTCTAGTCCTCATTTATGAGTCTTCTATAGGGCTTTCACACGCAGAAAACTCTAAAAATTCCTGATATTTGTTGGAGGAGCTGTATGTGTGAACGCAAACAGCCACATTTTTCGTTCGGACTTCACCCGGAGTTCCTCCTGCCAGACCCCTAGTATTTTTCCCGCAGCAAGTCTGAGAGAGCTGATGTGAGAACGCAGCAAATGATCAAAAAGGAACCATCTTATTTGCAAGACACATGCAGGGGGTTAAATTCTACAATTCTACAATTCACTTAGCAGACGCTTTTATCCAAAGCGACGTACATCAGAGAGTAAGAACAACACAAGCAAGGATCAAGGAAAAATAAAGGAACGATGTCAGTAAGGACGAACGATCAGCTTTGAGTCTGATTGGACACACAGGTGCTGAAAGGCATTGCCCAGAGGCAAGGCACAACATTAACTGTCGTTCTGAGACTCTAATCAGTATATAAACCATCTTATACGTCGTCGTTTTCAAACAAAAACAAAAACCATCATCATTACCATCATTACATCAATACTATCAAGATCATCATCATTAAGTTAAGTTAGTAGGTATTCCTGAAAGAGCTGGGTCTTTAGCTTTTTCTTAAAGGTACAGAGGGACTCTGCAGATCGAATGGAGTTTGGAAGTTCATTCCACCACCGGGGGGCGACAGAGGATGCAGCCATTACTGCGCTGCAAAGCAAACCGGTCTCTGTGCATTGGTTATTATATATATGAATACAAAATTAAATTAAATACTTGGCCTCAATCAAGGATAATATATGCCACACTTTATTGTGTTTGAAGAAATGGAAACATGGTTGGTCGTCATAGTAACGAAGGCTGAAAACTCAAAGTAAATTCCCACAGGATTAAAGGCAGTACAACAATATTGACTATATTCCTGTGGGTCAGTGTTAGTGTGACTCACAGTGGTGTCTGTCAAGTCTTAGTGATATCATAATACCATCTGTTTTTTGAGGGTTTTGATGAACGACAGCTCAACACCAAAGCCGTCAGCCAAATCAAAACAGAAGGATCAACACTTTGGATGAAATCAGAGGAGCAGAGTTTGTGACCAGGAAAGTCTAAACACACAGAAACAGACTGCATTTAAACACATTCTGTTATATCCATAGACTAAATATTAATGGACGAAGCCTGAATGGCGTCACCCATCTGTTACGGCAGGGGGCTTTGGAGTCCAATTGGCGGTGGTCGCCATGCTGAAAATAGTGTCTCAACCTAACGACGGACAGAGAGCTGGAGCTGAGGCAGGTATTAAGTCTCTTGCTTAAATGTGTTGCTGTGTCTATCCACTATGTAATGTGTCCTAAGTGTATGAGGTAATGTCCTACAAATATGTAGTATTTGATTGTATGCGTGAAGAATTCCTCGGGGCACGGAGTCAGATTGTCACAGCCCTGTTCTGCCTCTCAGTACTTTTCCATTCAGAATGCCTTTCTCTCACTCTACCTGTCAGCCACACCCACCTCATCAGCTCACTCAGCTCACCTGCTCTCTCAGCTGCCTGTTTTCCGGGTTGAGTGTGGATTACCTGTTTTGTCAGCTCGAAGTGAATTTTTCTGTGTTCGTGTTTATTCTGCACGATCAGCTCTGGACTGTTTTTCTGTGCCATCAGCGGCTACGTTTCCCAGCCGGCTATCAGAGACATTGTTCAGTTTGGACCTTGATTACCTGTGTTTGCCTTTGTATAACCTGACGCTGAGAATTAAAGTGTGTGTCTATATATGCCAGTTTCCTGTCGTGCTGCAATTGGGTCCATACACTGCCCGTTACACAGATATTGATCCTTAAAGTGGTTCTCGTGAGAGAAAACACGTATCACAAACATGTATCATGAAGAAGACAACGAGCGAGACATCTACATTGTAAGAGGAAAGATGAGGGAGAGTACATTACGGAGAAAAGGGGAATCGGGATGCACACACACTCTTGCACACTCACATACACACAATCTTTTGTCTGCACATACACATCATGGATCCTTTGAGAAGTAACCTTGGCTTTAAATGAGAGAACAACTTAAAGAAGCAGGAAGGATGTTGTTGTGTTTGTGTGTGAAGACTGCATGGAGAGTGTATGTAACAATGGTGCTTTTACCTTTAGCCTGATCCTGTAGAGGAGGGACAGTGTTGTTGTCTTTGGTCCACACAGAGCTCTCCTTAACATTGGTAATCAAAACAACAACCTTTAAATAGGAGAGGTCATTTCAAGTTCCTTCTGTCTGGTTTAATTTTTGGCAACAGTTTTGTTGCTGCGTCTAGTGTCTTGCGCAGTGTCCTTGTCGGTGTATATTGGTGCGTATGTGATTGTGTGAATGAGTGGGTGGGTGAACACACTGTACCTCGGTGTGAAAACATGCAGAGCATCACAGGGTTGAGTTAGCTTCCTGAGTGCTATTTTTTGCGTGAGGATGTGTTTGTCCGAATAGGAGGGCACATTCTAGTAATATCTGACTCCATAAAAAACAACATTTCTGCCTTTGAAGACTTTTTGCTACCATGGCTGCAGGGATGGTAAAGTCTGTTTATGTCCCAAAAAATCTCAAATAGCTCGAAAATATTTCAGGGAGATTTTGTGCAGACATTCATGCCCTTATGATTAAAGCAACAATATGTAACCTTTTGCACCTTAAAACAGAGGTTTCAAAGGTTGATTTAATAGCAAAATAACTTTCAGCAAGGAGAATGGCGTCTCTCAAATGTCCATAGCGTGCCCAGATCACCTGTTTACTGCAGTCCGTAACTTTGCCACAAGAGGTTCGTACGGCTTTACAGCACTAGTTAACACATCAGCCTTCAGTCATAAAAAGAAGCCAGTTAGCCCGTCTCTGTACTGTTTGATACAATGCCTGAGGCTAAGAGGAAGAGGACGGGTAAAGATCAGTCGAGTTAAAGAGAGAGTGACTGAGAAAGAAGCAGAGTTTACATCCCTGCAGATATTATTCCTAACAGATTGTAACGTAACGTGAGGCTGTATCGTATCGGTGTCACATCATTGTCTCATGTTTAGCAGCTTTATCAGGTGCAAACAGTCATCTAGCATAAGTTGTGTCTCAGGTTTGCTTGCAAATAAATAAATAAATAAATCCTTTGCTAAAAAGTTGTCTCTTTGTACGTTAAAGTTAAAAAGTTGAAACGTCAAGTTAGCTTTATAAGTTTGGAACCTTACAAATCTATCTAAATTAGCATGAAAATTAGTCCCTTTAATGTAACCATTTAGCCACAACCCATTGGTATCTTGACAACAGCTTTATAGACAAACACATGCAAACAGTTTGCAAACAACTGGCTAAAGACGCTTGCAGAGTCATATTTGCAGCAAATCTGGCAATACTACTGTGTCTGTTCAGTCGACTAGGTTGTTCGTCACCCTCCGTTTGCCAACGCCTGCACGTTGTCTAATAGGGGAGGCTGTAACAGCACCATGAGTGTCTTGTGACAGTGCAGTTGCATGTAGAAAACTTTGGTGGGTGTCCAAACACACCAAACCCAATTCCTTCATATTGTTGCTTTACACAGTGGTATATTTCTCACTCAGATGAAATGATAAAACTTAAAGCCGTTCCAGCATGTTTTCTTTTATAATATTAACAATCTAGCTGTGTACAGTTGTAAGATAAGTAACGTGTGATGTCAAAGCTCTCCTTATTATTTAAATGCATAATTTTTTCTGCGATTAATTCATTGAAATTAACATGTTATTTTGACAAAGTAAATACCCAACAATCGCCAAAGATGAGGGCTACATGCAGATTACATTTGAAGAAAACAGAATATTCTGAAGTGAGTATATTTACTGGAGAAATATTGAGGGCACAAAACATTGATTTAAGAGAATTAATCAAATAACTAGAGTGCTTATATTTCTAATTAGCTATTTGGCTGCATAAATTATTAATTCAAAGAAATTATTTATCAAAATATTTACCCAAGATGCCTAAAGGGTTCTGTAATCTGCTTTCATATAGCCAGACTGATTTAAAATGAATGAAACAGATTTCTTAAGGACTAAAAACTTTGAATACTTTATACTGTTTGTTTGCTCCGAGTGTGTCAAGGCCGTCAATGACATCAGAGGGGGGGGCGCTGAGGAGTACAGACGGAAAGAGCTGACAGGGAGGAGTGCAGACGGCCTGATGCTGAGTGACCATCTGCTGAAGTTTCTCCTCCTCTTCACCCTCATTTCCAACTGAAAGGATCTCTGTGTCTCTGAATCACACACACTCTATAGTTCTTTAGATATTTCACCTCTTCTCTTTTCCGCCCGTCACTCTGTCTCAGAGAAAGAACAGACTGCGTCGCACTAAGAAGAAAAGCATACAGTTGATCCCAGCTGAGCTATGACTCACTTGCTCACATACACACGACATGCTTTCAGAGACACAAAGCCGCTGTTCACATGCACTGAACGTCTCCTTGACCACTGAGCAGCAGCTTCACAATGATTTTGAGAATCACTCTGTATTTTATCCGTTTTATATTTCACTAGGTCGAGTTAAAGCATAGCACGAAGAACTTTGGTTACAGATTTGTAAGAAGCTGTGCATTTCATTCAGAAAAGGACACAATTTAAACACAGGTGGGTTACAGCTGTCCTGAATGAATTTTCACTCTGCACCACAGGTTTTCAAAGTGGCACATTCTTGCTGAACAGCCATGATCTGCAGGTTTTGAATGGGGAAACTTACATATGCACCATTTTTTTGTATCACATTTTTGTTTGGACATTCTTTATGACATGAGAATGTAAGTGTTGACCAATTGCAGGCAGAGTTGATAGTGACCGTTGAAGAAATATACAACCAAGTAGGGGTGTGGGATATGGCGAACTTAGATCGTGAAGGATTAGAATATGTTGATAATCCGCTAATGCAGAGAGATCGTAGTATCAGGCTAGAGTGCACATTCTATCAGTTGTAGATCTATGCTCATACATGGCTAATACAAAGGCTATTTGTCTCATAGTTGAGAGACGACCGACTCTACCAACTGATCCTCAGCCACCCCCGCTAATCTGTTTTATGCCTTCATTGCACACAAACATTTAAACCAATCATAGCAAACTGTAGATAGTGTCTTTGATTTTTTTATTTCCTATGGCTGAACATTTTAATTTAGAGTTAAGCCTGGCATACACTGATAATCGGGCCGATTTGAGGTCCGATTCCTCCTTCCCGACAATCGCAGGGTCGCTCCTCACTCAAGGCTGCTCGGAACCGATTATCTGCCCAGATTATCTTGTAGTATGATTGGTACAAAGTTCCAATCTTAACGTCCCCGATCTGCTCGGTGATCGTTGAGGACTCCCCGATTTATTTCAAACATGTTTGATATTTAGGATCTAAAATCTTGACCATTACGTCAACGCGTCTAGCAGAAGTCGTGCATGACTACAGTACAATATAATCATAATATAATATAACCTCTAATTCTCTCTGCAAAACGCACAAACCTACAGTCCTTGTCTCCGCAGCCACCTGCGAGTCCATATAAGCCGGCGTTTTTTGTTTTTTTAGGTTTCGGTTCACAGGACGGCACAGATCATCAGTGCAGCACTTTTCTGAAACATTGTATCCATGTATCTACGTTTGTATCAACTTTCCTATATCCTACAAGAACTTCCACTTCCTTCTCTATCATCAGCCGCCGTCCCCTGGAGTCCGTTTGAGTTTTCAAATGAAACTTTATTAACAATTGTCAACGCTCCGTCCCGATTTCACTCGTACAGTGTGAGCTCTCAGGAGGTGCCCGACAATCGGGTCGTACAGTGTGAGCACCTAAATCTTAAGGTCTGATCGTGCGTCGTAAACGATTCAGTCGTACAGTGTGAGCTGACATGCCACCCCGACTTTTATACAATCGGGGGAATATCGTACAGTGTGAGCCAGGCTTTAGTCCCTAAAAAGAACTCTCTCTCTCTTTCATAAAGAACTGCTTTTCCAAACCGACACGGAGCAAAATATTGTCATTTGCAAAGTTTGCACATATCAGATTCACACTTTGGAACCTGATCTGTGCAAACTATTAAATGGTAATTAGTTAAATACTTCACGCATTGACCAACAGTTTGTTGCTGAATACATTTTATTTGAGTAGACTTATAAGCACAGTATGTTTGGTTGTTCTGTCCAGTAAGTTTTAGTCAAAAACTTCATATGAAAAAGAATCGTGATACAATCGTGATCATTATCCTTCCAAAAAAAACCTGACTTTTCCTATATCACCCACTTCTAAAACCAAGATGTCATTGAATGCATGAAGCTATCACATTGTATGAGCTTCATGTTACAGCTTGATTGCCATTAATGGGCTAACACAATTAGCGACACAATCCCAGTAGTTTCCCTTTAGAAACTATGCGTTTTACTTAACAATGATCAGTGAAGTAGATGTTTTCTTAAGTTAAGAGATACTAACATATTCTTTGCATCTTGACAGTCTGTAATGCTAAAGATGTGCCATTGGACAAGAGTTGGCTGCCTGTGCGCCGAATGAATCTAGCCCAAATGATCAGCAAGTGAAGGGGGCCAGCCATGACACCAGTCACTCCCTTACAATATGATAATGGAGGGAAGAAGATGCCACAGTGAGTAGGGGGTAACATGAAGCCTTTATAGAGATATTCTGTTTTTCTTGCAACTATTGTTTGGTGGTCCCTGACCCCTATATATATATATATATATGTATTTTTTTTAGGCCTTTTTTTCCTTTATTGGATATGACAGCTGAAGAGAGACAGGAAATGTTGGGAGGAGAGAGTAGGGGATGGCACGCAGCACAGGGCAGAGTCCAAATTCAAACCCACAGCCACTGCAGTGAGGACTGTAGCCTCTGTACATGGGGTGCACAACATAACCGCTGGGCTATCGGCGCTCCGACCCCTATATATTTTGGTACATACGATAGTAGTTTTGATGAAAAATGAAAATTCACTCTGACCTGGACCACAACAAGAAAGAAGAATGGGGGGTTAAATTGTGAAAAATTAAGAACTGGCTCCCTTGCAGTTACAACACGATGGATTTGTGTGTACGCGTAACATCAGTGATCCATGTGATTGCCCGTGTGTGTGTGTCACAGTGCAGATGTGTGTTCGTGTTCAGGCTATATGCCTGTGGGTCAGTGTGACACAGTGATCATGGTCTGAATGATTAATGCTGGTTTCTGTCTGCTCGCATTAGCTTCCTTGATACGACATTTATCAGCCACACCAGGTCACTGGTTCCCAATTAGTCACATGGAAAGTGCTCACCAGATTTGACTGCATCCTTTAAACTGTGACTTATCTGATGAAGAGGAAAAGTTGAGCTTAATGAAGCAATTAAATGGTGAGAACAGATGGTTTTATGAAGCTGTTATGATCTGCGCTAGTTGATCATTGTCAAGCAGTGACAAAAAAAAGGCATTACAAATATTCACTGGTATCAAGGCCCTGAACAGATGCTGAGTGAGACTCAGATGATGATTGTATGTGTGAACACCAATAACCTTTTATTATAAGGTGATGGAACACATATTTGCAAAATTGTAACTCAGACAGTTTCTTATGATGACGTTTAAAACTTGAGCTCTCTGATGAATTACACCATTAGATTCAGGCTTAAAAATATGTGATGTATCAGTTCTTAGTACTCTGTATGTAGAGCAAACAATATTTTTTTTATTTTTCACAAAAAAATTTGAGGGAAATGAAGGATGAAAAACCAGAACTGCCTATTATTTTTGCCTGTGATTGTTGATAGACAACATAGTGATTTCGTAGCATAAAAATGTCCATCTTGGGGGCGCTGGATGGCCTTATGGTTATGTTGCACGCATCGTGTACAGAGGCTATAGCACTCATCGCAGTGGCTGTGGGTTTGAATCTGGCCTCGGCCCTTTGCTGCATGTCATCCCCCACTCAGTCCTCCCAACATGTCCTGACTCTCTTCAGCTGTCTTATCCAATAAAGACAAAAATGGTCAAAAAATATAACTTATAACTCCATCTTAAAATGTTGTCGTTACAGGATGCCTTTCTACTTTTACAACCACTCATAGGCACCTAACGCTATAGATATGTCCAGTCACACAAAGCATCGAAATAAAGGCAATCATGATAGCATCATCGGACCTTGGTTTGTTCACCATCTTGGATATGTTGTCAACTTTATGACCGCAGCATTCTTTTTATGTCATGCCATCCAAGAGGTCCAAGAGGAAAAACTTCACGCTGTGAGGGAAAGTATGAACAACAACTTCATTGACATGCTGTCCTGAAATTTTCTACAGTGTATATGTGAAAAAATCATTAAATAGTATGTACTGTAGAATTTAATTACAACGTGTACATTAAAGCTAGGGTAGGTAATTTTCGAAAACTAGCATGATTTTGAAAGTAGCATTCTCTCCGTCTTCACCCACCCCTTCCCCTCTGTGCTCCCTCAAAAGCCGCGCCCCTCACTTACATGCACTAGCGCCATTGGTCCAGAAGAGGATTTCAGCTCATGCTTTGAGTGTGGGCTCGTGCCATAGGCCCGTAATGTTGCTGTATGTGCTGCTGTGATAAAACGTCATGTAAATTTTACTTGCATACATCGTCTGTAAACATATTCTCTTCCTCAGGTCTGTTTCGCCCGTCTGTCCTCACTAGGGTCAACGCGGGGTTTGTTTTCATCGGTGGCAGGGGGTCGGAGTAGCAGAGAGAACTCCCATGATTCCCAGCCAGCCCCAACATCATATTTTGTTATTGTTAAGAGCCCCCTGGCGGTGGAATCTATACTGTGCATTTAAAGATCACGACCGAGCCAGTAGCTGGAAGGTGATGTAATCATTTGAGCATTGTGACTATGTAGCGTTACAAGACTTATTTGCTCTTAAGAAAAGAGTAGGATGAATTGTTCATTACTACTTACATTTGCAACAAGACATCCCGAGAGTTATTCTGGCTTCACCTGAAGTTATACAAAAAAATCCAAAATTGTCCGGACTGTTTACCGCTGACTGTGAAATAAATCACTGCATATGTAATCGAATACAGTTAGTAAAACAAACAGATTATCAAGCCAGTGCTCTGGCTGACATCAGCTATGACACCTTGCTCAGTCCACTGTGATTTCCTATTTCCTCCTCTCATAATCTGTCCATCAGGATCAAATTGCACTCATGTGATGTGATATAAGCAGGGAGCCAATTTCTCCCTCTGGACGTTGCTTTTTCCAATAAAAAAAAAAAGACGTGAAGAGGGCTTCTCTGAGGCTCATAGCATTCAGGCCTGCCAACAGAGGACAGGAGAGTGGGAACAGGTGATCATTTTGTTAGCAGGGAGAGGAAGGATTTAGCCAGACAGACAGAATAAAGAGAGTCAGAAAATGTTGCCAAGATTAGGAAAGAGACATTCAGAGAGGAGGACAGGGAGAGGAAATCAAGTCATTGTGAAAATGAGAGATTAATGGTGAGAGAAAGAGAGGTTTTTAACAGAAGTATTAAACGTGCTAAGAAAAGGAAAAAACAGAAAGATAGAAACAGAACAGATAGCTTATTGGACAAATTGTGAAGTAGAGTAGAGATAAATATGAGCAAAGAAGTGTTATACGATAAATGATTGACTCGTGAAGGGGATTACAAAGTGCTGGAGGCAGGAGGTAAAGAAAAGAGATGAGGAGACAGTGATAAATGACACACTTGACATTTACCTTCCGTATTCTTCAGTAAACCAGAACATGACGGAGGAACAGAAGAGACAGTGAGAAGGCTGAATATGTGACTGAACAGCTGAAATAAACCCTGCATCTCAGTTCTCTTAAATGCTATCTCCTCACTCCTCGCTCCTCTGCCTAACCGGAAGTAGTTCTAGACCCGCCATGTTAAGGATTGTTCCAAAGCTCTTATAACTGAAAGGAGGAGAGTGGAGGGAGATCCGAGGAGCGATGAGCAATGATACACGAGAGTTGACTTTACGGAAGTCTTTTTACTGACAGGCACACCCCCTTATCAACTATAACTCATTGAATGGACGCTGCAGCGGATCAGACTTCAATGAAACTTATCAACATGAGCGGAGTTTAATAACGGAGAAAAGACGTACAAAGACGCTAAACGGACCGTCGGACATTTAAACAGATTATAAACATCTGTTAGTTTGTAAAGAGTCGGTCTGTGATGAGCTGGGATTAAAAAGTGTCTGACAGGAGGACTAACAACGAAATATGAAGCATAAGTTCTAATAAATTAATACATAAGAGTGTAGGCCGATCACTCCCGACATTTGATTTGTTTTTTGATTCACTGAATTCGATGAATATTGGAGTATCCATGGTACACTTGGCTGGATCAGACCTTACCTGTCAGAGCATGCTACACAGCTCCTGGTACAGGCTCTGTGTGATATGACGCATTGACTATTGCAACTCCCTACTGGCAGGTCTTCCTACATGCACTATCAAACCCCTGCAGATGATCCAAAAAGCAGCAGTGTGACTGATCTTCAATGAGCACGTCACTCTGCTGTTCATCCCTCCACTGGCTCCCAGTTACTGCTCGCAATTTAAAACCCTTTTGCTTGCTTACATAACAGCAACAAAAACGGCTCCTCCTCACAAAAACTGTTCATTTTAGGTCTTAAAAGTCACATATATATACAATACACTACACCATGTTTTCAAACACTAATACATGTCCCTAGTCTGTCTACAAACCCTCCAATGGTGAGAAAAGTCCATCCTTTCCGTCTTTTGCCTGCTCCACTTTTCAGAAAATTTGTGCTCAAACAGGTTGTTTGAAAATGTTCTCTTCATGACATCACAAAGGGCAGAAACTCCTCCCCCAGGTGGGTGATACTCCGACAGCTGGGAGTAATTCTGTCCTCTGAGTCTGCCTTCTCACCGTAAACTATAGAGCATGGAGTGGGAAAGCCACAGCTTACTTGCATTTAAAGCTATACACAGAAACAGCCTGTTCTGAGCAGGGCTGAAATAGAGGAGTTTATAGGCATGATCAAATACAGGATCAGTGTTTTTAACAAGAAACTTTACAGACATGTTTGTAGGTACTCTGAGACTTATAAACTTGTTGAAAAGGAGGATAATATGTGACCTCTAAGATAAAAAGGACCACAAACAACTCCTTCAGTAGAAGAATAGAAATATATATTTTTTTCTCTATCTGTTATTTCTCCCCTGTCTATCATTGAGAAACACTTTTTTTAATCAAAAAGCAAAGGGGTAAAAGCTACTTTGAAATCACTGTTTGAAGAGAGTGAAACAGCTGCAGTCTATTAAGCTTCATTGTTTGTCTGTACTGTACGTCAGTCACTGTTTGATAACTTTTTTCCCCCACTGTAACCTCCTTACTCAAAAAGAACAAAAGCTGCTGTTCTGTGCAAATCCCTGAGTCAGGTTATGACTCAATGTAATCCAGGTAGAATATTCAGGAACAGATCTTGACGTGTGTGTGGCTGCATGTCTTGCATGTCTTTGCATTATCTTGTGTTCTTTATATGAATCTTTACGGGCATTTGTATGTAGGATAACGAAGGTGTAGCAGTGAGTGTGTCTCACTTGTTTTCTGAGCGTGTATGTGTGTGTTTCTGTGTATGTGTTGATGTTTTGTTTACCCTCCTAGGAGAGGTGACTAGTCACTGATTCAGCAGAAATGCCCAGCGTGGGATGAACTCTCTCAGCGGTCGTAGAGAAAGACACGCACACACAGAAAGAGAGACACAGAGGAAAGCCACAGTCCCATTCCTACCAGGCTCTCCTGAAACATACACAACCCATGTTTCTTCTTTTTCTGACATACACTGAAACACCAAAAACACATCTTTTTCTTCTCAAGTCTGGAGGCTTTTCTTTATTTTTACACTCACCTCACTCTAAGAATTCTTTGCTCTCTCTCTGTCTGTAAAGTCTCTTCCTCAATAAAATAAAACAGAACCGACTGGCCTGAGGCTGACATGAAACCCCCACTGTGAGCACTGTGTGAGACCACATTTTATCTCCCTCTCTCAATATTTGTGTGTTTTCCACAAAGGGATGTGTGTGTTTTAATGTGTTTGTAAAACACAGGGTAGACTCGATTCATGGCATTTTAAATGGTGTCTTTTCTGTGACTGGCTTAGAAAAAAAGATCATTTACTTCTAGGGACAATAAGTATGCAAACCATAGTAGTATCTGTATTTATCTACTAACAGTTCCTCTGTATCTGTTAGTACTGTAATCAAGACCACACTAACCGAGACCAAGACATACCTGAGACCAGAATTCCCAGAGGCTGAGACAAGACAAAGACTTTTAGGGATAGAGAACGAGTCAAGACCAAGACCAAGGCAGGTGAGACCTAGACAAGACCAAGACCAAGGCAGGTGAGACCTAGACAAGACCAAGACGATAAATATCACTGAAAAATCATCATCTTGTGTGCAGGGGGCGTGTCACTCATTTAGACCGTAACACCGGGAAGGTTGCGGACGTAAGTCTGAGACCGAGACAAGACCGAGTAAAAATGCTTTCGATTCCGAGACGAGATTCTCAAAAAGTGGTCTCAAGACCGATCTCAAGTACTACAACACTAGTATCTGTCTTTTCTTAGACATCGCTTTTAATGTAGTATAAAACAAAACAGCATATGTAATCTATCCATTATAAAAGACTGTAAGAATAAAGAAAATAGTGATGAAGCCTGACCAAACCTTCAGGGTAAATCTGTGTTAGGCAGTAATGGTTCTACAAATTGTGACGTTAGTCATTAAACCACATATTCCAGTGTGTCTTTGTTTTCTGAGTCAAATATCCTTTTAGCTGTTTTTATTTTTTTTAAGTAGTACATTATCGTCCAAACAAGCTACCAAGCAAGTTACCAGCAAGATCAGGCAGGAATAAAGTGAAAAACATGTTGCTTTGTCTTTCTGAGGTTGACTTGCTGTTTATTCGGTGCCTGCTTTAATTGAATGTTGTTAAAGTGATTGGATATACGATCGTCAGTCTGTATATTGTGTTGTTTTTTTTCAATTTATGGTAAGCTCTGTGTGGAAAAAATAGACTTGGTGTGTATTTGGAACGAAGCAGAGCAGAGTGGAGCTGCTGGCACGCTCTGGAGGTGGACCACGCCGCATGCTGTGGAAACGCAATCATTCAGCTAACGGCGCCATAGTGCGCAGCGCTGACAGAACGGACAGCCTATATGTAAATTGCAGGTCAGTCAGATTAGCCATGCTCTTATATAAATTACATACTAACATACATACTGACTCTTAGCATTAAATATCCAAAAGGGAAGGTTTGGAAAAGAATTCATGTACAGTGTAAAGAAATGAGCTGTTGTTAACAAACCATATTTTGATCCAGACTGTGAACATGTTTAATTCTGCTGCAGTAATGGACATTTTAACATGGATGATAATGGGACATACAGGACTTCTGCAGCCAGCCTCAAGTGGCCACTCAAGGTAATGCAGTTTTTGCACTTCAGCATTGGCTTCATTTGTTAACACTGGAGGTTGCCGGTTGGTAAAATGTGGACGATTCTTTTCAGGAAATAACTCCAGTTTTCTTTCCCATCTCTGTTGCTTCTTGTGGAGTCTCTTATTCATCTATTCATCCGTTCATGGTCCTCATTTACAGTTCTTGTTCCTGTCACAGCAGCAGCAGTCTTCTAAGTCCAGGTGACAGTGCTACCTGCTGATTTACAAAATGTATTATTCAAATGTAAAAGCATTCCTTGCAGTACAATGGGCAACTTTTAGACTTTTCTAAATATGTTCCCTGTTGTTTACAAAGTCAATACTATGAAGGGAACTTTCAGTTTCAAAGAAGGAACCATCCTGATTTTCATCTAGGGTCTGCAGGCAACATTTTCTGAAAGTTTGAGGATCATTTTATGTTGTACATTTTGTCGTGAAATTATACGTAGTATTATAGGTAGTACTGTATATCCTGAATGCCAAAGAAATTCAGTTAGACAACAGCAGAGGTGTTGTTTGACAAATAAACATGCCCTCAACTCTGTGTGCAACCCTATTGCAACCTCCCCTGGTATCTGAAAGTGTGTGTGTCGGGGTCATGTTTGTCAGAGAAAAAACATCTTGGAGCTGTATATCGGCTGCATTTGTGCATTATTGAGTGAAATGCTGCAGAAAGCCTGCCTCTTCATAAATCTGTAAATAATCAGATTTGTCCTAGTTTAGATGGCCATTAGGGTACAACTTGAAACGCTGTAATGTGTCCCTGGTGTGCACATCAAAGAGACAGAGTGTCTAAAATCCCCAATGTTTCCGAAACACATGCGCTCTGAATAAACTCACGACACATGAACTTTAGGCCATGAGCTTCTGGTTCTGTGATATGTTGTATTAGTTTCTGAAGAGGAGTTCATATACAATTATTCATTTTAATTCTATTCAGCAGCACGTTTTGGGAACATGCCAGAGGCTTACCAGTGAGTACATTCATTTGTCATTTGAAGAACTTCTCACTCCAGAGGGGGGAATTAACAAAGATTAAATGATACAAGCAGAAGTGATAAGTTGCATGTGAATTGGAAAATGGAGCGATACAAATTCATGTAAATGAAGAAAGCAGTGATAGATAAGTGATTGTCTCAATTTGAAGATGATTTTATAAATAGTTGGGTTTCGATTTAAATACAGCCACATTGCATCATCTCCACAGTTTTACATTCAGCATTTATCATCCACAACACAAAATGTTCAATTATTAGTTTACATAGTAGCCTCAAAGTTTAAGTGATAACAATTGGGGTGATGAAAATGCTTGTGAGTATTGAGGGACAAGATGATCACAACTGTATACGGTTCATTTATAACAACACTTGGTGGACATTTATTGTTACTCTCGCTTTTAGTGTCATAAGCTATGCACACCCAACAACACAGATCACATTTTTGTCTCTCTCCTAGAACTAGTGATTGAAACCTGATTCTATCAAGGACCCGTTTCTCTATTTTTTAAAACCTGAAAGTCAACTGTGGCTCAGTTGTTAGAGTTGAATCTGTTGGTAGAATTGGATCCATTTCTCGATTGTGAGCGCAGCCATTACCGCAGCTGTACAGACATCACAGGAGAACTACAAGATCACATAGAGAAAAACGTGCAAACAACATTTTGCTTTGTCTTTCTGAGGTTGCTTTGCTGTTCGATTGGTGCCTGTTTTAATGTAATGTTGATAAAGTGATGTGTTTTATTATGAAATTGACCGGACGCTCTGTGTGTTTCTTTGTCTGACTTCCTGTCCGGGTTGTTCTTTTCTGTCCAGCTTGACGCATGCCTGCAGCCTAATCCGTTGAAAATAGACTCACAGCGTATTTGAAACGGAGCAGACCATAGTGGTGCTGCTGGCACGCTCTGGAAACTGACCGCTTAGCTCACTGTGGAAACACAATCAATGACTAAAGTGGGAGCAAACTGCGGCATAGTGCGCAGCACTGATAGACTGAGGCGCACACTGCGTATGTTGAAATTGGGAGTTAACCCTAAGTCGCTCCCGCTGCTTCTTCTACGGTGTATGAATGTGCGTGAATGGAATTAGTTACTTCTTATGGGCACTTTACATAGCAGCCAATGTCATCGCTGTGTGAATGTGTAGGTGTTACCTGCGGTGGTAAAGTGCTTTGAGTAGTCAGAAGACTAGAAAAGCGTGATACAAGCTCAAGTCCATTTACCATTTAAGGATGATTGAGTTTACTTTTACTGCTATCGAGCCTCCTGGGTCTTGCAACATGGAAAAGCAACAATATTTAACTTGTCTACCTTAAAAAGTAAGACAAGTCGATCTAAAAGTACACTATGACTTTCAACAGTGAGAATGGTGTCAGACACATTTCCACAGAGCGCTCCCATTGCCTGTTTCTACAGTAGCACTAGTTACTATCAGAAGCGGGCTGCAGTTCTGTCGCTAAGTGCGTACTGTATGACTTTAAGGCACACACCTGCTTTCAGCCAAAAAAAAACAAGCCAGTTCGCCCGTCTCTGTACCTTTTGATACAATGGCTGAGGCTAAGAAACAGAGGACGCTGACAGAGGAAGCTAAGAAGAGAAATAGAGAGAGTGACCAAGTAAGAAGCCAGTTTAGAGTAAATATTGGGCAGGCTTTTACACCTTGGTGCAAAACAGAACTTTACTGTATGACCTATACTCTTAAAAGCTAATTGATTAAGTTACATGGGCATGGAAAAAGATGATTTCCTCGAGTCTCTTTTATGTACACATGGATTGCTGGTTTTCTGTTTTGTGGACTCTGTGGTTCAGGTTTAGCAGACAACGCTGGTGTTTCAACATGTCTGGGATTTTTAGTCTTTATCTTGCACAGCATGGAAGCCTTTGCTTAAGTAAAACATTTCACAGATCCAACGACTACACAGGACTGTGGCTCATATGTTGCACTGGGGCTTCTAGATCAGATATCCCAGGATGCGAGGAGACCAAGCCTGCAAAAGAACAGCAGGAGGTGATGCTAAATGATGCCAGCAACAGAGAAATAGGAGGCAACCGCTGTTTGTCTAAAAATGGTCAGATGTGTTATCAGAATTTTAAAACAAAGTTGTACAGGTTTTATTTGCTGACACTGAGACAGTTTTAAGGAATTCAGATATTTGTTGTCATTTTTTGCGTAAAACCCAGTGAAGGAGCAACAAGAGAAAGGTCAACGGTCCTTAATTAATAAGAGAAGAGACATATAAGAGAGGATAACACATTGAACATTTGCTTTTCATTGTTCTGCTTTCAACACGTTTAAGCCAGAAAAACAATGATTTACCTCTAGGTCATCCTTGTCTCAATAATGTGACGTCTGTTTATAAGAGACTTGTGCCACATGTTAGATCACAAATTACCCCTGTACAGGAGGTACTGGTGCTAGCTCTTCGTCAAAGGGTTTGGTTAACAATTCCTTGCTGTGGTTACACAGTCAAGGCCAAATGCTAACTGGTTAAGCTGGTGGCGAGGAGACACACCTAGCTTCTAACTGCCTTCTTCCACCCTGCTTGCTCCGATACTGCACCTGATCGAATAGCCCTGAATCAGATACTGATATCAGTCATGTCTGTTAACGGCAGCTCTCCTCTTATTAATCAGTGCGCTTGGTATGGTGCTAGGAAACCTTTTTGTTTGATGTTAAAACCACTATATCTTGAAGACCACAATCCTTCAGAATGGTAAAAATCCAATGTCCACAATTTAGACTTGAATTGCAGATGTTGTACTTTATTGCAGATTTGAGCAGGGCAAAAGCATACAGCTCGAAATGTGATTAAGAATTGATTCATTACTTTTTAGAAATGTATTAAAAACCTGATTGTCCAACTTTTGTAATTTTTGATTTGGAAGAGAGGAGGGGAAACTGTTCGGCCTTAAACAGAATATTCTTTTTTGATGCCGGACAAAGAGACCTCAGGAGGAAAATTTGCATCCAGTACAGGAAATACAATTGTGATTCAAGAGCCCTTGAACACAAGTTGTTACCCAAAAAAGTCCCTTAATCCATAATGGACAGTATGAGGCAAAATAACTCTATATTACTAAATGGTGTTTCCACAGTTGGATGGGAAAGGGTTAATCCACTCCGAATGACACGCTCCGTGTTGTAAATCCAATCTGTTGAAATCAGGGTCGATACTGATACAATAAAAAAATAAGCTGATTGCCGGTTCAGATATCGATGTTTTTTCATTACTTCAAGATATTTTTGTGACTGTTTTTCAAATGAGCAATGACATTTAATGTATGCCTATTCAAATTGTTGTTAGTAGTTTGTAGTCCCTCCTATTGAAATGTCACTGGAGCATGTTGTACCAACAGCATGTTGCTGCTCTTTCCAAAACATGTCTGTGTCCTAACAGCACGCCAGCGTTGGATATCGTGTTGCATCGCGCATGATCAAATGCTTGCTGTCTTCACTGCATCCGTTAAATATTTAATTCTTTGCCCTGTGAATTTCAGTTTCCCTTTGTGAACAGTATGACAGCTAGTGCTTTTGTTTTGAAGGTTGAAAAACGGAAGTGTGGTTCTTTATTGATGAGCTATTGACTCAAATCACAACACTCAAAGGTTCGTCAATAACAGTTTTTCTTCAGAGTTAACTCAAGTCAAAGAACATTATTTCAACACAGATATGTTGATTATTAATGCACCACTATCTCCACACAAAAAAAAGATAGCATCCTCTTTTAGGAGAGAAATGCAAGTGCCAGTGCATGTAGAGTCCCTGTTCCTCTTTTCTTGTCCATTGTCTTCATGAGCGAGAATCAAGCTGTTGTTGTCGCTGACGCTTGCATTGCATTGCATGCAGTTTGTTCAGGCTGTAAGACTGACCTTTTCTCTTACTTTTGACCATAAAAACAAACACCCAATAAAAAACCTTCTCTAAATCAGCAGATAGGAAAACCAGAGACAGCATTAAATTGATGGGACACAAAAGATACACATCAGCTACTCACATCAATGCCTACACATCATTTGTTGATAGGCCAAAGTCTGTCAACAGGGCAGACATCTGCTGATAGCAGGGAAAGCCTACCATTTTTTGCAGCTATACAAAGCTCCGATATTTCTACTTATATTGTTACCGATTGAGGAGTATTCAAAAGCTGACGAGGTCACCTCAGTTAATTTTTACAAATGGCGGTAAAATTGAAATTTCCCTCTCAATAATAAGGATGTTTTTACATGCTGCTGTCTGTTTCTCATTGCATTTCTAGATCGGTATTGGATAGTATTGGATACATTAATTTGACTCAAGTTCAACTAAAATGGTAAATGGACTTTAGCTAGAATAGCGCTTTTCTCAAACTTCTCAAAGCGCTTTTTACACTGCAGGTCACACCTACAGTACCCATTCACACCCTGATGGCAGAGGCTGCTATGTAAATTTACCATCAGAAGTAACTAATCTATTCACACACATTCATATGCTACTGATGTAGCAGCAGGAGCAATTTGGGGTCAAGTGTCTTGCCCAAGGACACATCGAACATGTAGCTGCTAAAGCTGGGGATCTAACCCCCTACCTTCAGATTGAGGGACGACCGACTCTACCACTGGTCCACAACCGCACACTTAAAGAATAGACAACGCGACTTCTTGCCTCAAGTGAAGCCAAAAAATGTAGAGCTCTCCCTGCTGACTGACTAGAGTATTGGTCATAGAGCCCTCGTCATTCATGTGGACAGATCAGACATGGGTCAAACTTTAAAATAAAATTAAAAAACATTTAAAGAAAAAAAACTTCAAACCCAGTTTTGTGGTGATAGTATCACAGCTAATGTGCTGATTTGTGTTCATCAATCTTCTTGTTTAGTTTATTTTTTTTAACCATTTTTTAGATGATATAAAAAGGTATAAAATGCCGTGATTGACAGTTTTATTGAACTAATTAAAATTTACAATATGTAGATTCTACCACCAGGGGGCTCTCATTCAATATTATAATAACAAAAGATGACTTTGAGGCTTGTGGGGAATCATGGGAGTTCTCTCTGCTATTCCAACCCGCCTGGTGATAATTAACTACGTTGACGTAATCAAGAAGAACCGGGGAAACAGACCTGAGGAAGAGAATATATTTACAGACGATGTATCCAAGTATAATTTACATGACGTTTTTATCACAGCAGCACATACAGTAACAGTACCGCAGCTTTCAGATGCAGCTCACACTTTCTTATGTAGCAGGCTTTGACGTAACATCCGGTGTTTCCACGGCAACAATTAACATTCTGTCTGTCATGGCGGCTCATCATAAACATTGTAATTAAATTCTACATATTGTACATTTAACGTATACGATACGTCTAAGATACATGACCGTATCTGCCTCAAACGGATCCAGGACTATGTTTGGCCATAGACTGTACTGTCCTGAGGGATCTTTGACATTTTATCTGTAACTTTAATGTGTTTTTGTTAGCGGAAGTGACGTGACGTCAATACTACAGCTGATCCATTCTGCACAGACTCTGGCTCCAGATACGCAACATGTTAGCGCCCATCATGGGGATATTTTGACTTCCTCTTTGTACAGTAGAATGGGGTTGAAGCCAGTTGTCCATTTGTATATACTGTCTGATACAATCACACAGAAAAAGTCTTCCTTCCTGAACGTACTTGAGTGTTCTTGACTTTTTGATTTTTGTAATGTTCAGGTGGTAAACAAATCTCTCCTACCTAGTGAACGTGAATGCAGAGTGTAGCACTGTTCAAATGGAGGTCAATTACATTTTATGGCTGGGTGACATTTCTTAAGATCTTTTGTGCAAATAGTTTAAGATGTTTTCTCAAGTGGTCAAACATTTGTCCTAATGGGGGAAATCCTGTAAACTACCACAGACTCACAACCTCTGTCCTAGTCACTGTACTCCAGACACCTTCACTTATATGAATCATAACATTTCAATTTACTCCTCTTAACAACTTTATATCTGTCCTATCTGGAAATCACTGCTGTGACTCAACTTTTCCAGCACACTAGATAGGATTTGTTTTTTTCTATATTTCTTACATCAGTCTCCACGGGGTATGCTGATGGGGACTTTCTATATATAAAGAACCTGACGATTTTGAGCATCTGCTGCGGAAACACAAAGGCTTTTGCACAGGAAACACACAGCGCTCTGGCCCAAGGCTGCACCTGTTCTCTTCAGTATGAATAAAAGGGTGAAATGTCTTTTGTGAAAGATTTTTGACTGTTTTTGGTCGGTCTGAATATATTTTCTCCCCATCTCTGCATCCTTGTGCCTCCCTGTGTTTATCTCTCATCCCTCTTTGTTTTCGCTTCGCCCCCGCTTTCCTGTTTTGTCTCACCTCCACAGGTGGCCGAACAGCTGGGCAGAGAAGCACGCTGCTCTGATCCAGACAAGCACCTGGACAAGTGAGGACAAACCACAGCAACAGCAAGAACAAAGCAGAGACAGAGGGTGACAGCTGTTTTATGGCTGTGCAGTTAGAATACTTCATTCAAAAAAATGTCTTATTGAAAATACAATAGCAATACTTACAATCTGTGTTAATTTACTGTTTATAGTCGTGTTAGCATTTATCACAGTTAAAGCAACAGCTGTTTCATGGTTGTTAAGCTGTAGATCGACCTCCTCTTTCTTCTGCTGACTTTGTGTATCAGGGTTGTCTCTTCTCTCTGCAGCCGATGCCAGTGGCAGCTGCTTTTCTTGGCATTACACCTGATGAATGTGTTTTTCACTGGGACAAACATAATCTCTGCAAGAGACTTCTCCTCATCTCTTCAAATCATCCAGGAATGAAGGACAACACAACAACACCCTGTGGTAAAAACGGTGTTCAGATTTACTTTTTACAGGTGTAAAAATAAACTGTTAGAAAATAACCCAGAGAAAAATACATTTGGAAAAGAGATCTCAAAAATGTTTCATTTGTTTCTCATAGACAGCATTGAGATCTGTGTGAACGCATGATGAGACAATGGTTTATTTCTCCTACTTCCCATTTGTTTCTCCAGGGGAAAAAAAGGGCAAAGAATCTCAGCTCCGTCTCCTTTGAAGTTTCAAAAGAGATTTCTCATTACATTTAGTGACTCATATTAGTTCAGAGAGCTCTCACAATAAACTCCATCTATTCTAATATATTTGTATTTGTTTAACTCAATTAATCTGAATTTCTTTTGGGGCTCAGACAGAGCAAAAGGAGACGCCCTGCAAGTACTCACTGATTCATACAAGACTTATTAAATAGACACAGGTTAGTGCATCTTAATGTGTAAAGAGCAGCCGACATCTTGTCGTTGCTGTCATGTGCAAACTGAGATTGTAAGTACTTTTACACATTACAGCTTGTCTTAACAGCACGTGACGCGAGCGTCAGCGACAAAATCAGCGCCCAGTTTTTACTACGACGCCCCGTTTTTATTTTCCACTCTGTCACTCGTGTCAACGGCCAGGAAACGGGGAAGGATGGGGCTCTACAAGGCACTGACACTCGCTTTTCTCACTCATCAGAGCTTGGTAGATCATCTTACAAAGGGGAGATGACGGTTCATTGATAATGTCCACATCCCTGATGAGCTTTGACTATCGTCAACACCGAAAAATAAACTTTTTTTCGGATCACAGCGAGCCGTTTATCGACGAGCCTCTGTGTTGTGATTTGGGTCAGCTGCTCGTTAAAAGGAAGCACCGCACATCCGTTTGTCCACCTTCAGTACAAAAGCACTAAATGTTATTCTCTTTGTAAGGGGGAATACTGAAATTTACAGAGCAGAGAATTCAATATTTAACGCATGCAGTGTGAACAGCGAGCGTCAGTTTCTGCGCGACAGAACGCAACTTATAACGCTCGCGTGCTGTTAGGACACGGTGTCAGTTTCATTTTCATTCCACTCAAAATGATAATAATTAACGGTTTTATTTTAAATTGAACTACTAATATTTTTACATAAATGGATAAAATATACCATTTTTAATTATTTGAATTTTTTTTAAGTCTTTTTAAAAGGCACCTGCGGACTCCTCTCTTGGTGGCTGATGACCCCACAGGCAATTCATACCTTGCCCAAGCACGCTTCACCCTCAAAGTCCAGTTTGTTTGACTAGTGTGAATGCTACGATTAGAGCTCAAGCACAGAACACTTCCTAGGCCCTGGTACGGTTGGAACAGGTGTGCATTGGCACGGTACAGTTCATGCATGAGCACAAGCACGAGCAGGGAGCACACAACGTGTACATGAAGTGTAATCGATCCCTGCCTCTATTATCGAGAAATCCAGTGTGAGTGTTAGAGTGTTATGGCTGTTTATGACTAAAAATTACTCAAACTAAGCTTCAGAGTCAGTAAAGTGTCTGTGTTGTTCTCCGATGTGTGGCCCTTTTATTTTTACTTTTTGATTTTCGTCTGTCTGTCTTGTAAACTAAGCACGCTTCATGATCACTTAAAGCCATGCATGTGTTGTATTACGAAGTTTTGTGAGGTAATCGTGGTCAGGCCCGGTTAGTCCTGGAGCAGTGTGAGTGCAGGCCAGCGGGGGAATGAGGAAGGTGAGCAATTGTGCTAAAGCAAGGTACTGGAAAACTGGGCCTAGTGTGAACACGCCCTAACACAAGTGTCTTTGAGACTCAAATAACAACTGAAGAAGTATCCGTGGTATCTACTCTGTAGTTTACTCTGAAGTGTACTGAATGGTTTGTCTCAGTTGTTCAGTGCAGTACAAGAAATGATTGCAACCATCAAAGTTATTTAAATCACTAACATCCAAACTTATAGGTATCATTCAATACAGAGTGTGGCACTCTCTTTGTAATGAGCTTTTATCACATTTCATTGTATTTTAAAGAACGATAAGTAATTTATTGATCGTGTGATTTGAGCAGATTTCATTATGAACCTTTAGCAATGAGCTTGTTAATGCATTCCAGTGATGAGGTGCGTCACTGTGGATCCCTTTGTCTGTATCCCCATGTCTATCTATGCAAATGTGCATTCATCTTTATGTGTGTGTGGGTGTATAGGTCCTTAAGGTACAATGTGTGTGTGTGAGTTTGTGTGGGCAGAGGTTAATTTAGCCCAGCAGTGAAGAGCCCTTGATAAAGAGCAGCCTGATCCCTGTTTAATTACCTTCCGTCTACATTTCATCGGCACACACTGGGTCATAGGTGTGTGTCTGTGTGCGTGCGGTGAATGTACGATTATGCTCCGAGCAGGGACACACGAGAGACTTATTTGCAAACTCCATGTCTGTGTGAGTGCGTATGTGTTCAACATTTCAACACGCAGAAAGTTGGTTTGACAGATGAGGCGTATGTGTACTGAAGAGCACTAGCGAAGGGGAGGGACTATCAGCATCTTTACCTCCTGACCCTTGAGAAATGTTCCCACCCAAGTTATTGTCTGAAAAACAAGGAATTCAAATATTATTTATTTCAATATAAAAATGCCAATTTGGCTCATGTATATTTAAACAGAATACATTTAAAAATATTGCTCTCTTATGAAATGCATTCCAGTGAGTGATGCTAAATGTTGACCTGCGCTGCTTATCCTACAATTTGATTGGTTTGTTGTTTTCATTGCCAGTCTGATGGCTTACATGGGACAACATTAAGAGTATTGTACAGTGTAAAGTCAGTGCATGCATTTCCTTGTGCATGCTTTTTTAGGTATTAAAGCTGATCAGCTGATTATGGACTGTAT
The DNA here is from genome assembly GCA_020745685.1 of Tautogolabrus adspersus. Classification (NCBI taxonomy): domain Eukaryota; kingdom Metazoa; phylum Chordata; class Actinopteri; order Labriformes; family Labridae; genus Tautogolabrus; species Tautogolabrus adspersus. The sequence goes on from CM036539.1 coordinate 5,682,055, forward strand.
TTACGTGTGCATACATTAGAGAGAGAGAGGGTGGAGGATGTCTTTGGCGATGACTACAGACTGCCAATTGATTAATATCTTAATATGAACATGTTCATTTAAAAACAGAAGATAATGAATGACAGAATCCATGATCAATGAAGTGAACCTCAACAACTAAATTAATATCAGCTTCAATTTTCAACACGAAGCAAATATTTCAAAAGAAGGACGAAGTTTCCACTTATTTTTATTCTACCTTTCACCCACTTTTCAACATCTTTAACACAACTACTAACCCTGTGTCAAAACCAGAGAAAGATAAATACTTAAATCAACACATATACTGTAAGAAGTTATCACAACTTCTCTTCTTTACACCCTCCAAATTATTATCAAGCACACAGGTTATTAGGGTCCGCGCGGGGTACTCACTACAAGATAATCAGGCCGATCTTTGGCCCCTTCCCCTCTTCTGACAATCCTCAGCAAAGTCCCGATTGTTTAGTAGTTACAAAAACGATCTTGCTGGATTTGATTCTGAGGTGTGAGATGTGTTGAAAGCATTGTTCAGAATAATGCATTACTTAGTTACTGTAACTCTACTACTTTTTGCAGTGACTAGTAGTAAGGTTAGGCCAAGCAGCAACCTCCGGTCTTGAAAAATGATGCCATGAGAAATCATGGGCACACACTGTACAGAGGGTGAATTTTATTTAAAACAGCTCCATTTTGATTTTATGAACAATACATGTTATCCATAGTTAGGCGCGTAGCTGACATGATTGACGAGTGGGCGCAATGTAACGGTTTGTCGGGAGGCTTAAAACCCGCCTCAGCTCCGGCTCTCAGCTTTAAGGCAATCCTAAAAGGCAAACGAAAAACAAGCCCCAAAATCTCAAACATTCAGGAAAATAATTTACTAAGCATTTAGAGAGACATCATTTCCCGCATGGCGGCTGCTGCCGATGAGCCTCCAGAGTCCCCTGCCGTAACAGATGGCTGACGTTACTCAGGCTTCGTCCATGAATATTTACAGTCTATGGGTCACCCTAACGCCAGCATAGTACTATCCAGACGGATAGAAAAACAAACAAAAACACACACACACACACACACACACACACACACAGACAGGCTGATGATAATTATGGGCTGAACTTTCTGTCCTGGAAATACACCATTATTTTCCCTGCTTGGGTTAAATGACAAGAAGTGGTGAGTTGTCGTCTATGTGCAGCAAGGAATAATTTGTCCACCCCTAAGGACAGTATTTCTAATCCCACAGGCTTTAACTAAACAGCATGCTTCTTCTAAACTAGTTTTCAGAGAGCGCAGCGGTGCAAACACCGGAGACCCAGATGTCGCTAACGTTAGCTCAGAAGACAAAGGAGGAGACCCTCCATTCAACGAACATGATTTTAAATCTCCACCTGCTCCACCATCTGTAAACCCGGACTGAACAAACTGATAGACAGGTATGTCGTTGACAACTTGCTTCCCATATTAACTGTTGAGTCTGTTGTTTTAAGAGAACCAATTATCAAAATACCTACAAAAAAGATCAATATATAAGCTATCATATACAGTAACATAGATAGATGTAATTTAAGATAAACGGCTGATAAATTAAATTATATTTTGCAGGACACATTTGGTTTATGAATTATGTGTGATTTGCTTATGTATATAAACATTTATTACATATTTATTATTTATATATTAATAAATTATGATTAAATTAGGTGCTGAAGTATTAGCTATAGATTAATGGAGACAGGGTGGGATTAGATAAATTCACAATTCTTCCCATATGGAGCTATTATTGTGGCAAAACTATTTGAAAATACGTACACAGATCCACAAATGTGTGAATAGATCCACAAATGTGTAAAAAGATCCACAAATGCTCAAACAGATCCACAAATGCGTGCACTGATCTGCAAATATACCAATTGCAAAATGTTTACTGATTTAATAATGGCAGAAAAGTGAGATTTTTTGCTGTTAGTCCTGAAAATACACACAAATCATCGCTTACAACTGAGGCGGGCCTCTCCATTGGCTGTCATTTTACATTTTACACGTGACTTTTTCAACACTCCTGCCACGCAAGATCTGCAAATGCATAGACATATCTTCAAATGCGTGTCTGATGACCTGCAAACACAGCTGGGGGGGGGGGGGGTTTGTTGCACTGAGCTCAGACTCACAGGCTAGGCTGCCAGGCTGCGTACCGCCGAGACGGGCATGGCTGCAGCCTCTCGTCTCATGTCCTCTTGTCTGGTGCCTCTCTCGCCTCATTTGAGTTTGTTAAAATATCCATTTAGTATATAGCATATTAATTGTCATTTTCAGGAAACCGGTGATTTACCAATGCCATCATTTTTTTGATTAAATAAGTCCACAAATTAGAAAAATAAAACAAATGTAATTGGATGTAAAAACTTTTTCATATTTGTTTCTTTGTAAACTGCTACTGGATGCTTTGAATTTCCCTCGGGATCAATAAAGTATCTATCTATCTATCTATCTATCTATCTATCTATCTATCTATCTATCTATCTATCTATCTATCTATCTATCTATCTATCTATCTATCTATCTATCTATCTATCTATCTATCCATCCATCCATCCATCCATCCATCCATCCATCCATCCATCCATCCATCAAACGTAATCAGAACTAAAATCTGCTCATAATCTGTATAATTTGTTCTATTGGCGATTATTCAATAGTATGATATGATTGCCGTAACCCTGTAGTTAAAAAACAAAGTAGGAACGAGCGGATCAGACGCAAGCTTTTATTTTGATTATCAGCTCACGAACCTCCAGGGGGCGGGGCTTCATGGCACCAGGCGAGAGGGCACCAGCCGAGAGGTCTCCAGGCTGCAGCCATACCCATCTTGGCGGTACGCAGCCTGTCGCTGGCAGCCTAGCCTGTGAGCCTGAGCTCAGGGCAACAAACCCCCAACAGCTGTGTTTGCAGATCGTCAGACACGCATTTGAGGATACCTGTACGCATTTGTGGATCTTGCACGGCAGGAGTGTTGCAAAAGTCAAATGTAAAATGACAGTTGTAACCGATGATTTGTGTGTATTTTAGGACTTACAGCTGAAAAAGCTCACTGCCATTATTAAATAAGTAAACATTTCGAAATTGGTCTATATATTTGCAGATTACATGCATTCGTGGATCTTTTTACACATTTGTGGATCTTTTTACACATTTGTGGATCTGTGTGTGCATATTCAAATACAATAATAGCTCCATAGCTGAGGGCTTCAGAATAGCAGAGGTGTCGCCAACCACTGTTTGTTTTTGTTTAATGCTGGTGCTCAAGGGCGACATCTACTGGATCAAAAAGTTGCTTCTTCCTTTAAAGTACACTGAACAGAAATATAAACTCAACACTTTTTTTGCTCCACTTTTTCATAAGTTAAGACTTTCTCTATTTACACAAAAGTCCAACTCTTCACAAGTTGTGTTCACAATAGGTTCAAGTCTGTGTTAGTGAGCACTTCTCCTCTGCTGTGATAATCCATCCACCTGACCAGTGTGGCTTATTAAGATGCTAATTAGACAGCATGATTATTGCACAGGTGTGCCTTAGGGTGGTCACAATAAAAGGCCACTCTGAATTGTGCAGTTTTAGCACACAGCACAATGCCACAGATGCCCCATGTTTAGAGGAAGCGTGCAATTGGCATGCTGACTGCAAGAATGTCCATCAGAGCTGTTCCCTGTGAATTGAATGTTAATTTCTCTACCATAAGCCGTCTCCAAAGTTGTTTCCAAGAATTTGGCAGTACATCCAACCGGCCTAACAACCACAGACTGTGTCACAAAGCCAGCCCAGGACCTCCACCTGCGAGATTGTCTAATACCAGCCACCCACACAGCTGATGAAACAATTGGTTCGCACAACCAAAGAAAATCTGCACAAACGAGAAGGCAAACCAGAAGGCATCTCAGGGAAGCTCATCTGCATGCTCGTCGTGTCCTTACAGGGTCCTTGACCTGACTGCAGTTCGTCATCATAACCAACTTGAACGCTCACCTCTGATGGGGTCTAGCACTTTGAAGAAGTGTTCTCTTCACGGATGAATTCCAGTTTTCACTGTTCTGGGCAGGTGGCAGAACGCATGTATGGCGTTGAGTGGATGAGCTGCTTGCTGATGTCAACGTTGGGAATGAGTGGCCCATGGTGGCTGTGTGGTTATGACATGGGCAGGCATATGCTTCGAACAACGAACACAGGTGCATTTTATTGATGGCATTATGATTGCACAGAGATACTGTGACGAGATCGGGAGACCAAATGTTGTACGGATCTGTACACATTTCCTGGAAGCTGACAACATCCCAGTTCTTGCATGGCCTACATGCTCACCGGACATGTCATGCATTTAGCATATTTGGGATGCTGTGGATCGGCGTATACACCAGCATGTTCCAGTTCCTGCCGATATCCAGCAACTTTGCACAAGCCATTGAAGAGGAGTGGACCATCATTCCACACACCACAATCAACGGCAAAGACAACAACTCCCAGAATGCACAGCACCGCATGACACTCCCGCTGAAGGAGAGGTGCATTCATGTGGTATCGGAAAAATGAGATTCCGAGTTGTAAAATGCACATGAAACACCTGCTCAAGTCGGTTTTGTGTTTTGTTAACATACTTTTTATTCATGCACGTATTGCACATCAACTTTTTGCTTAAATATAACTTGACAATAAGATTTCTCCGAGTTGGGAAGTCGGAAGAACGACTTCCCAACTCGGAAACTTGGACCACCCGAGCAGCACCTGAATGCAGCATTACTCACGGACATTTACTACAATAATACGGCCGTTTCCACAACTGATTCCGAGATTTCTTCCAGAAGGAATTGGCATCTTGGAAATTCCTGGAAGAAAACAGACTATATGTCTGTGTCCATAGGCAAACAGTGACAGCACCGACAACACAAGTCTGCCCTGGCTCCTTCTTCCTCTCACAGCCGCGGACCTAGCCAGCTAGGCTAGCTAGCCTGCCTGTTGGCACCAGCAGCCAGCTCGCCGCTATATTGCGGCTTGTAGAAAGAACCACAAACATCCGATTCGAGCACAAAACCTTTAAAATCCCCTTCAGTCATATCAGTTTGAAGTTGAAACATACGATTTTCGCCATTCTCTGTCCATATCAGCTTAATCCGTAGAGACACCCAGCTTGAGCCCGGCTCAGGCTCCCTGTTCAGGCGCTGTCTGTCTGCAGAAGGCACCTGGCAGCAATATTGCGGGCGGCTCGTAGAAAGAGCCACGAACATCCGATTCGAGCACAAGACCTTCAAAATCCCTTTCATCCATATCAGTTTGAAGTTGAAACATACTTTTTTCACCATTCTCAGTTGTTATTAGCTTTCTCCATAGAGCCTGGTAGCATAGCCTTCAAGCAAGATGGCGGATGTTAAGTTTCGATTCTGGCAGTGAAGCCCCGCCCACTGATCTGTGATAGGTCTGTAGCTTCAGTGGTTGAAAACATGAGGAACTAGCAATGTAGTTTCACCCCTGCTTACCACAACTGCCGCAGGTGACGCAAAAATCGTCATATTGCGTCACCTGCGGCTGCATCTCAGAAAAGAAAATACGGATTTTTCCCGTCTCAGGGGGAAATGAGGGCTGGATGCAAGACCATTCAATAAAAACACAAGTTTACTACTGATACAAAGCTTAATGCAAATGGGTGAAGTATCCCTTTAAAGGTCTTTTCACCTCAAGCTCGCGCTGTAACATGTACGTCTCTACGTCTTTATCCTTAAATTTAACTTTTTTCTGTGAATTTACTGAATTCCAAAAACTATCACAATTTCTCCCTGCCTGTCATACGCCATGTTTGTTTACTCTACAGTCTTGTTTGACTGCAATATATTACATCACATTTCCAGTTTTATAAGTCAGGGCTGGTTGTTGGTGAATGGAAATTGTTGGTGTGTTTAGCTCTACGATGCAACCAAAGCAGCACACCACACGCTACAGGAAGAAAACTGTTTAAAGTATGATTAGTTGTCGTCATGTGTGGGGTCTCATATTTTCAGACCCCTTCATAACCCCCTTCTTATTGCGTCTTATTGATGATAGGTGTTTTCGGACCAAACAGTTCTGAGGACGTTTTGAAGAGGAACAATTCCAATTTCTGTCTGCATTCGCACCACCATGTTGCTGGGAGAGTACCTAATCTGAAGACTCAGCTAACTCTGGTACAATGCATCAAATGGCAACATTTATGTTTAATATGTACATGGTCTCTTTACAAATAAAAAAGTTAGTAAAGTACTTCATAGTTCCTGCGGTGTGGAATCAGTAAAAAAGGGGGAAGGGTTCCAACAGTTCCTAGAACTATGAAAAAGTTCACAAAAACATCCAAAACTAAGACTGCAAGACAGCATCAGCAGCAAGCAGCTGCAGAAAAATGAAATGAAACAATGGCATAAGAAGCTTCAGTTTGGACATGAGCATTGTACCTCAATCTGTGCCTTTACGGGAGGGACATTTGACAGCAGACTCGCTCTCTCTTGCTGTCTCTCTCTCTCTTTTGCGTGTGGCAATTAATGAAAAAAGACAAACAGCCGGAAATATAATTGGTTGGCCATAAATATACCTGGACAGCACCCGCAGTTATCGTCTATGTGTGGGAAACACTGCTGCTGTTTGCTCCACTTTTTTCTCTTGTATCTCTTGCACTGAAGAGCAAATATGCATGTGGAACTTATAATGATAGTGAAGTCTGAGGTGACTAGCGCCCAAGACCAGAAACACGTCACCAAACAGTTACTTTAGAGAAGTATAACGTTTTAAATGTACAAATCTTCAATTTTTTAAAGGTTTATTTTTGGGATTTATGGCTTTTATTCCGTTATTTAGAGATAGGGGATAGAGTCAGATATTGGGCAGAGAGAGAGAGTGGGGAACGACATGCGGGAAAGGAGCCACAGTTTAGAAACGGACCCTGGCCGCCCACTTAAAGGACTTCCTCTGTCATGATGCTTTTTGATGTCTCGTGTGAAGCACTTTGAATTGCCTTGTTGTTGAAATGTGCTATATAAATAAACTTGCCTTGCCTTGCCTAAATGGCCTCCGCACATGGGGCGCGCACACCAACCACTAGGCTACCGACGCCCCCTTAAATCTACATGTTTCGTGCAGATTATACATTTTACTCAATAACTACATGATATTGACCTTGTCCTTTTAAAATTGTATATTTATGTATAAAATTTATTGAAAACTCGTTTAAAAAAAATCTTATTATAGTAAAGGGCAGTCGTTCTCCTTGTGGGGAGTGGTTGGGCGGTCCCTTAGCGCCCTCTATTGACCACAATGACCACAGCTTTAACGTGATCATTTCTGCTTCGATCACCTCCAAAAGCTGCTGCCAATGCACCCAAAAAACAAATTAAATGTGTACTATTTTAAGTCTGAGATCTGAACTAACATAAAGTAACAGCATTGATCAAAAATATCATCGGATCAGCTCAGGCGACCAATGACTGTTTAACACTCCATCAGCCCTCGACAATCTTCACTCCAGTCCTCCAGCGTGTCCGTGCATGCACTGACAAAATGGTCTCAGACTTGTATCCATGTAGTTTTGCAGATTTACACATCAACGGCTAAAATGTCTTTGTGTTTGATATGTAAGCTGACATCTTTGTTTTGTTTTTTATAAATGCTGGGGAATCTCTCATATTATTATGTTTTGTAGTTAAAATTCATATTCATAAACATTTACACACCCAGAATTTACCTCAAGATGCACACACTCCCTGAAACAACACACACATTCACACATTACAAGCATGTAGACTTGACTTTCACTTCACTGCAAGCACACTCTGTTCTCCTTATGAGTGAGTGTGTCGCTGACAGCGGGACCAAAATAACATTAATTAAATTAGGCCTAATGAAACGGCTGAGTGCAGCAATGAGCGACACATCACTGGGACGGGAGACGCTACCAGAATTAAACGACTGCACGGGGATGTGTATTAAAAGCTAATAACATAATTACACAAACAACAGCTCGTCTTGTCACCGCTAAACAATGCAGGCAGAATACTAATGGTCGTCCAATGTAGCCTTTCACTCCCTCTCCATTTCTCTCTACTCATTCACTTCCTCATCTGTTCTTTTGAAATGCAGCCGGCATTGATTAGTACCACTGATAGAAAAAGGATCTACTACTGATACGACTCCGGCTCTGTGAAGGATCATTTTTCTAATCACTGTGTTGTAGAAACAAGCTGCTGTAATTTGAGTTCTAGTGGCTTTTGTTACAAAAAATAAATGACTCTGATGAACAGAAACAAAATGAAATCAATTGCTCACTTGTTTAAAATCAAATTAGTAGGTTTCAACGCCTGACAAGAATATTCAATACAGTAAGGTTACCATTACTCTTCTTTAGAAGTTCTGATTTTTCTAAATGATCAATAAGTATCTGACACAAACTTGTGCCGTACACTTTAAGACATCTTTTACGACATAAGACTGAAGTTCTTTGATTCACAAGTTGTGTCTAATATCGTCTCTCAAACTGTTTCTTTCTTTTCAAACTTGAACTCTGACATAAGATCTCTTCTTCATATGAGAAGTTAGGGTGTTTCTTAGTAGACATAATGTCTATTTATATTTCTAATAACTGTCACTAACTGTCTTTTAATCGATGACTATTATTAGTTTGGTCCACGACTAAGGATTTACATAGTCGAGACTGATTGGTCAGATCTTGCCTATAGTCGACTGAGTTTTATTGTAGTTTTTTTCGTGCTTATCGATCCACATTCTCATTTGAGTTTAATTACATCGTTAAACTACTTGTCTTCTAATCTTGGAATAACAATTTATTCTATGATAGGAGCACACTGACAACCCAGTGTGTGCGGCTCAGACCGGTGTCTTTTAATTTACCATTTGAAGATTTACTGAACTCTGCTGATCATAATCCACCATAACTCAGTCCCCACGATTTAAATCCAGTTAAAGATTAAATCCAAACACATTAGATCTATAACGATCCAGGAAACTGTACAAAACATCTGCTATTCCGCTGACCTTTTTTGACACTTGATAGCAGCCTGTAACAGCCAATGAGAGCCGTTGTTGAAAGGAGGTGCCTCCCCCTGTTCTAACGGCCAATTGCAAGCAACTGTGCCGATGACTGACATGTCTTGTAGCCAATGAAATTCTGAAAACATGGATATGCTGCTTCTATAAATACTTTGGGGGGATTTCTTCATGCATACACTAAGAAGATTGATTTAAATTACAAGTGATTTTCAGAACTTCATTAAAAGTATTAATAAGGTGATATAATTAATTATCCTTGTGCTCGACTATGATGCTGCATTCATGTGCCGCTCAGGTGGTCCAAGTTTTCCAAATTGGAAGTCATTCTTCCGACTTTAATGTGTTCACGTGATTTCAGCTCGGAAAGTTGGAATGTTGTAACAACAGCAAAAAACAGTGTTGATGCTACGAAGATCAGTGGAATGTAACTGTTACAAGTTATATTTGAGCAAAAAGTTGATGTGCAATGTGTGAATTAATACAAAGTTTATTAATATTAACAAAACATATTTTGCCCCCCATGTGATGACGATTCTGACATCAAGTGGTCAAATCAGGCACCTAATTCTTTTCCGAGTTTCCGAGTTGTTGTTCCCACTTGAGCAGGTGTCCATGTGCATTTTTACAACTCTGAAACTCTTTTTTCCGATGTGTCCGACACCACATGAATGCACCATGAGACTGGCAGACGACTAAGGCTCTGAGGAACGAATCGTTGAGTACTCGGCTGTATGGGGTCAGCCCTAATCTAAATCTACTGTTTTTACCTCTCCTTTTATATTGCTTTCTTATCATTTGTAATAATGTGTTTGTGTGTAACTGTATTTTCATGTCTGATGTGCACACGTTTATTATTATGCTTGTGTGTGCATGTACTTGCACATTTGATCATGCACACGTCTAGTTTGTGTAAATGGTGTATGCATTCTGTAGACATTGTGATTTTTTTATATGCATACATGTAATATTATTTTATGAAATGTTTTTTGTGACTGTGTAAAAGAGTTTGAAACCAGCAGTCCCTGTTCCCTAATGTGACGAAGATTTATACATAGAAAAACTTAAAGTTGTAGATTCATGTTGGTGTCTAAGTCAGAAATATTGTGGTAATGTTTTACTGGCTGTTCACTATCTACAGGGTTTCTTGGCTCCTCAGTGTCTTCCTTTCTAAACTAATTTTCTCAGTTTAGTGAAGATGCTCCACACCTCCAGCTGCCTCAGTCCACACCGACTACCTTGAATTCCCCTCGAGCATGCACATGTGCGAGTACAAACTCATAAAGACCGAGCCACAGGGACCCAGACTTGTTACAACTTACAAAGCGTGTCTCCCTGAAGGCTCCTCACATCAGTTTTGCCAGATTAAAGACAGAGTTGCCCTTTTTTTGTGCAAAATTGCCTCTTTTCTGAAGAGCAAAACATTTATATTTGTGGTTTAGAATACCCTGCTGAAGCACTGTGTGATGAATGAACACATTGAACTTTTGACGTAGTTGCTGAATGGTAAAGATTTTGATCTGTTTATGCAAGCATAAAGGAAATACTGAGGGTTTTTATATTGCAGGGGCTGTAAATATCGCTCAGGCGTTAATATCTGAATGGAACGGTTCTTTAACATGGATTAAAAGCATGCATCTTTTAAAATTCTAAGTTTTCTATGTCTCCCTCTCTTCTCTCTGCAGCTCTCTTCTTCACCTTCTCGCTCTTTTTCTCCTCCCCCTGCCTCCCTCTCTGTGTCCTTGAGCTGAAAATGGAGAGGTAGGCAGCAGTGAAGAGAGACAGATATTGGTTTGACACTCTGTAACATCTTTTTTGTTACCACCAAACTCATTCACCTGTGTGTGTATGTGTGTGTGTGTCAGTACATGTCTGTCGTGTGCGAATGGGCACGTATCGGTGCATCTGAGTGCATGTGTTTTGATGAGAAACTCAGTGAGCTGACTCAAGGCTAAAGCTTCTTTTGAAAGCGGTGAACTATCTGGCAGATTTTAATGAACATAAATGAAAATGTGAAGAACAGGGACAACAAAAAAACGCAGAATTGATGTGGTGGCCTAGCGGTTGCTAGGCGATTTCAGCAATTTTCATGGACAGATTCTTCTACTTAAAGGAACGAAAAGACTTTGCACAGAGTTATATATTTTCTTCTGTAAAGTCATTTAAAGACTACAAATCTTTATATGATTTTACAAATAGACCTAAAGCTAGTTTTCAAATAAATACGAATCACTTTTTAGCTTGGACTCACTCATAAAAATGTATTTTTTCCAAAATGCCAACAATTTCTCTCATGTTTGACCATGAGCAGAGTGAGTTTGTCCAACAAGTTTCTCTGAATCAGTAGTAAGGTGTACTACAGGCCAGCATTAAATTGATGTGACACAACAGATACACCTAACATCGATGCATGTCTCATTATTTGCAGATGGGCCGATGTCTGTAAAGAGGGCAGATATCGGCTGATAGGTATTACACTGATGCATCGGTGCATGAGATGACACTCAACCACAACTTTTATACAATAAAACAGATTATTCCCAGCCACGGTTTTGCTCTGTCGGACAGCATGCACCCTACCCCACTGGGTACGTTTCTGGAGCATGAGCATAGCCATGAGCAGATGTACACACATAACAGGAGAACTACAAGATCACGCGGGAATTAAGAGAAAAACATGCAAACAACGTGTTGCTTTGTCTTTCTGATAAGGATTTATTGTTCCTTTGGTGCCTGTTTTGACGTAATGTTGATAAAGTGATGTAAAAAAATAAATAAATTGCAGTATTATTAACTTCTAACATGTTTTTGCAATATTTAGCTGGTATTTATCCACACTTGAAGACTCGGACTGGAACACTTAAAGGAAGAATGTGCGCCTTTTTGATCCAGTAGATGTCGCCCTTGAGCACACATTAAACCAAAACAAACATCAAACTGCAGTTGCGCGACACCTCCAGTGCAGATTTAATCCAGAAGACGGATGAGATATTAGTATTTCCTGGACACATACGTACAAACTCTCATACACTCCAACGTGGGACAACATGCTGGATGCCAAACTGCTCACACTGCTCTCACCGGACTCATTTGCTCGTCCACAGAAAGTAAAAGTACATCTTAAAACACACACACAAGCCCCTCACATACACACTTATTTCTCAGCATCCCCACATCATCCATCTGTTTTTAGCCACACACACACAAACTAGTGAGTCCAGAGCAGCCAATCACAGTGATTTATAACAACCACATCATGCTCTTCGAAAGTTCCCTCTGAGTCTTTCTTATTCCCTTTTCTGCACCTGTTCTCTGTTTTACAAGTTTCCCATCAGTTTACTTCCAGTTTAGCAATCCTTCTCTCTAAATCTCCATCCACTTTTTCTCTCCTCTCCCTCCCTCTCCCCCTCTCTGCCTTCAATCCATCTCCTTCCTGCCTCCCTCCTCTCTCCCCTCTGTTCTCCCAGTTGGTTATTAATGGTTTTAATTTACAGAGAGGAAGGACCTTGGTGCCCACGGAGGCATCCCCTCTGCCCCCAGTGTGTATTTGTGTGTGTGAAAGGGAAGAGAGCAAGAGACCCCCTTTCGTCCCTGTGTAACCAAGCAGCAATAACGCTTTGTCTTCTTTAACTGTGCTGTGCTTCTTCAAGGTATCACACATCCTTCTCCCTCCATCCTCACCTCTAGCTCTTTCTCTTTCCCTGTAGCGCTTGACAATCTCCTAAACTTAACTTAGACTGTCTACTCCTCCTTCTTTCTCTTACTGCCCGTCCTGTTTCCCTTATCAGACACATATGATGTCTCCATAATGCTAACAAACTGCAGCGTGTTGTAACCACCTGCCCTGAACGATTGTGCTTCCTCTGTGGCCTGGTAAGGTGACAAGGTTGCTTGTTATATTTTGTTGCACCATCTTTGTTGCTGGGCAACCATTGAAGAGGTGAAGATTGCAACATATCTGTCAAAGATCACTTGTCAGATAGAGTTCAGGAGTTTTGTGTATTTTTTCATCCTCTCCATTGGAACATATGAAAAAAAAAAATCTGAAATATATCCCCAAGTGTTGGATATTTGGATCAACAATGGTTAATTGTACATTAGTTTAGGTTCTACACATTAGGTAAGGTTCTACAGTTTCTTAGTAAGCATTTCTCTTTTGAGTTTGGCTGGCTGGTAGTGGGTGGGGCTTATATCAATTAACGCAGTAGCCGAGGTGTGTTCAGTATGTGAAGTAACAGCGTTCATTGTGGATCTTAACGCTGAGCCATTTTGAACCACCTTGTGTGACCCGACATCGAAGCAACTGCAAAGACTGACATCCACTACCTCCCGTTTTTGTTCCTTTTCGTTTGACCAACCTTTAACAACAACAAAAGTTGAGCAAGAGACTGTGTGCTTGGGCTGCTTGTGGGAGAGCTGATGGTCAGAGCTCGTAGCTTACTGCTAAAGAAAACACTGACATGCTCTCTGGCTTGCTTAAAAACAGAATTAGTTTCTTTTAGTTATTTTAGTTAATCATTTTGAGGCTGGTTGAAGTCTCCAATGCAGCTATGTCCTCAAAGGCTGATTTAGCTGCAACTTGACTCGACTGCAAAAAAATCAATATATTATTTTAAAATCAAGTGAACTTATATTAAATGATTTTAAAGTCCCTGTGTGCTCAGCTCTCAGTACGATGTAGCTTCTAACTGAATATGCTGTTTGAAGTTCTGTGTCCTACCTGTGTTTTTATTTTCAGACATCTGAGACAACACCCTATTTCCTGATATGGCAGCGTCAAAATAAAAGCATTTCAAAGCCAAAGTAATTGGGGACTTTTATTGTTTAGAATTTTCCAGAGATAAAAATGTGTTTATCATTGAATTAACTGAGCTTTAGCAGAGCTACAATTACAGTGATTTTTGATAGTCAGGATTAACGGCATTCACAGCCGCTCCTTTGAACATACGTATTTCACAGCCACAGCCCCATTCTTTTAATAATCTTGAGAAATCAGTTTAAACACACCTTCAGCAGGTAGAACGTTGTTATGGAGATGCTTATCCGAGCTGCACTGGACTCAAGTGACACAGCGCCAAACCATTTCAGAAGATATCTATCATTGACACTTGCTCTGACACGGGGAGGAGGCGGAGCCCTGTGGTCACTGAGTGTGCAGGACCACCTGGCTCTGCTCATGAAGACAGAGCAGAGCCAGCACAAGACTGGGATTCAATTTACGTTGTTCCTTTTCACAAATCACCATGTTTCACGACCAGATTTGCTTATTTCCAACCATGCGGAGCTCTGTTTAATATTTCTCCATCCATGAAAGAAAGTTATTAATAAGACAGTGAGAAGAGCCATTAAATTGCAGTATTATTAACTTCTAACATGTTTTTGCAATATTTAGCTGGTATTTATCCACACTTGAAGACTCGGACTGGAACACTTAAAGGAAGAATGTGCGCCTTTTTGATCCAGTAGATGTCGCCCTTGAGCACACATTAAACCAAAACAAACATCAAACTGCAGTTGCGCGACACCTCCCATATTCTGAAGCCTCCGCTCTCCTCCAGCGGGACACCTCCAACCCCCCTCCACAAGCGTTCCCAGAAAGATATATATTTGGGACCATAATTAAGCACCATTAAGCGCAAGCGGCGGACAAAATTGTCCTTTGCTCGAGCTCCAATTGCCTGTTTTTTCCCTACAGGTGGCCAACTCTTTTCTTGCCATTTCCCTCCTCCCTTTTTTTATTATTCTATACCAGCATTTCTTTTCTTTCGATGACGTTTTCCTTCCTCTACTTCCTCTCTCTTCCGGGCCCCTAAGAGTCATCCGATCTCAGGCTCTCTCCATCTCACTCTCTCTCCCTACCTCTCTCTCGACCCAATTACTTCAGGTTTCCTTCATGTCAGGTGGCCACAGATTTTAGATCTTTGCCTTTGTTTCTTTTTCTATCTCTAATTCAGAAACACAGACACACACACACATAGCGTGCACAAACACACACACAGACGGACACACATCCCTGCATGCACAGAAAAATACAAAGTCTCCCCCTGACAGGGAACTCATGCACAAACACACACAAGGAGAGGATATCAAGCAGGCGCGCTCACCATTAATATTTTACTAATATGACAGTTGGTTATGATGTGATTTGATGTGTGTGTCGGCAAAAGTGTGTATGGGTGATGTGCACCCATCACTTTTAATGAGGGCAGACAAAGCATATGGAGAGAGGTAGGAAGGCTTGCCGTTTTCCACTGCCTTTTATTTTCCCTTTGAGTGCAGGTGTGTGTGTGCACAGGCTGTATTTTGTGTTCTGTCTGTGTGCGTGTGGACAGTCTGACATGAATTTGTGTTTGTGTTCATGAGCTGAGAGAAAGGAGCACATCTGAAACAATAGTAGTGTGAGATGAGGGAGTGTGTTTGTGTGTGAAGCAGATCGTTGCACAGTCAACGTGTGGTGTCAAAAAGACAGATGGGTGATGTCAAGAATTTCATAACTGTGAAGTTCAAACTTTTGCTAGATCTTATTTAACCAGACACTCTACCAAGGAACACATGATTATTAACAGTTAAAGCCTGGGGGAAGTAGTTAGGTTGTTGCAAATGCATGAAGGTTACACAACCACATCCACACACCCAAACACTGCTTTGCTTAAGGCCTTCAGTGGATCATTGGAGTATTCTTCACTGAGGCTTTATTCAACTTTTTTTTCTTGTCTTGTTGTCAAACCTAGCAGTATTTTTGCATGTCTATTGACAGCCCTTTTTTTTTTTTTTTTTTTTTACCCAATTTTGAATATTAGATTTATCAGACAGCAGAAAATGTACCATCACTCCATGTAGGCTCAAGGAAGGTAAAAAGGGAGTCACAAAAATCTTTTCATCTGACTCTTTTCCCCCCTGCAAGCAATAAGCAAATCTGAAACTGAATGGAATAAAACCTTTTATTAAATTATGCTGTAATCACATATGTGGTATCCAGGATCTCAATGACAAAGATATTGTGCAGGAACCAGCAGCAATGTACTGGAAGATGTTATAGCTGGACCTGGTCATCATCATGGATAACTTTAATGTAACAGGAGCCAACAGTTGTATCAGCATGAGGCAAACCTTTCTTACTTATGTGTTTTATCGTTCTTTGCTGAGTGAATAGTAATGAGAGTTGGTAATAACCGCACAAAGTTAACAGTCATAAATACAAGATGGTGTGAAGTTCTTCATCCCCATAATGAAGTGACAACAAAAGTGTTGGTTTATATTTTTTCCCTCTTCCAGCATTTTGTCCCAACCTTAGCTAAAACGGAGATGCAGCAGTATTTCTGAATGCTCTGCTGCTCTGTCATAATAACTCACTCTCATTCCTTTTTTAAATGAACAAAAGCTTCAGTGAAGACATAAAAGTCAGTTCAATGCCAGCTTGTCTCCGATAAAACTGTTGCTGCAACAAATTCAAAGCAGACCTTCCATAAATGGAACGACTACATCTGAAGTCCTCTGGAAGTTCTTATTAGAGAACGGCTTCAGATCTACTGGGCAGTGAGCTGGGAAAAGTGAACGTCACAGAGTCTGTTTGAGTGCTCTGAATGGAAACATAAATTACAGCTAAGCAAAGAGAATTATTCACAGAAATATTAGACTGTGTATTTGTGAAGGTGGGAAAAAGGGAAAAAAAGAGAGAGGGAGAGAGAGAGAACGAGAGTATGAGTAAGGACGGGACAGTATGAAGGCCAGACACTGAAAAAATTGGTCTCTGGTTCTGCGAAATGTCAGTGAATTTTGTGTGCGTTCATTCCTCTGACTCTAGACATGCAAGCGCTAAACTCCTCTAAGCCACACACACACACACACACACACACACACACACACACACACACACACACACACACACACACACACACACACACACACACACCTCATTAGCAGCAGGACATGACATTTCTGGACCATTCTGGCTAAGAGTGTGGAAAAAGAGTGGGAGATGTCAGAATCTTTGATTCATCTTTTTGACCAGAAGTCATTCATTTGCCATTACAGATGTCAGAAATCAAAGTTGACTTTTAAGACAGGAGAAGTCTACATGCCAGAGAGGGGTTTGATAGTGAAGAGCTTTTGGTTGTCTTTCTCCCTTATTGTTGGAATAAATGGTAAATGGACTTGAGCTTGTATCTCACTTTTCTAGTCTTCTGACTAGTCAAAGCACTTTTACACCGCATGTCACACCTACACATTCACACACTGATGGCAGCGTTTTCTCTTGAGAGTGTTGATCAGAACTAACTAATCCATTCATACACATGCATATGTGGCCGACGAAGTGGCAGGAGCAATTCGGGGTATGTAGAATTTTATGACAATGTTTACATTAAAATACCTGAATTAATTAAAAATGGACTAAACCTATGTTTCTTACATAACCTCAAATATTTCCAACCCATATCAAAGTGACAAGTGTCTTGTCGCGACAGCCCCCATTGTGAGTCGCCATGATGAGCCACCATGACAGACACGAAATGTTTATCGTTGCCAAGGAAACACCGGATGTTACGTCAAAGGCCGCTGTATAAGGGAGCTGCTACTGAAAGCTTCCGTACTGTTGCTGTATGTGCTGCTGTGATAAAAACGTCATGTAAATGCATACATCGTCGGTAAACATATTCTCTTTCTCAGGTCTGTTTCGCCGGTTCATCTTGACTACAGTCAACACGGAGTTTGTTTTCACCTGGGGGTAGCAGAGCCTTGATTGATTGAGAGCCCCCTAGCAGTGGATGTTACATACTGTTCGTTTAAGTGTCTTGCCCAAGGGCACATGTGGCTGCAGGAGCTGGGGATCGAACCCCCAACCTTTCGCTTGAGAGACGACTGACTCTACCAACTGAGCCACAACCACCCGTAATACAATTCTACAATAGTAGTCTGCAATGATTCATTAAAAGATATTACTGCCTCTGTGTTTAAACCAAATCACGGATGTGAGGACAAAACCTGCAAACCAGCAATTCAGATATAACCTAATGATGAAACTCACAACTCTGATAAGTGTTTTACATGTTCAAAAATTTGGACAATGCATCGATAACAGTTGAACACAACATTATCTACATTTTGTTAATGTGTAAAATATTACTGTAAAAGGTACACAGAGTTGTAAATGTGAACATATCTTTGAGGACTAGCGAAATCAGATGTTATTTTTGCATGTTCTTGGCCTTTTGGCTTCCCATGAAACAAGTACTGTGAGTGCTCAAAGAGCTTTCACACCACAGGTCCCACCTACCCATTCACACACTGATGGTAGAGGTTGCTATGGTTTAGGATCAAGGAGCCAGCCTACTAGCTGAATAGCGACTTCTACAGGAACAGACTTTGTTGTAACTACAGGAAGTTAAGGGAAATTAAAGGATATTTTCGATGATAGATGTTATAGCATCATGAAAACAAATATCCCAGTACTTTGCTGTATCTTCTTTTTACACAGCCACGTCAACAAGCCGCACTTTGGTAGAAGGAACATCTGGGAAGACGATGGAGTAGTCCGTCACGCAGTCAGGATCATAGCAAGATGCACAGTTAACATGCCCTCACAACAACAACACACTGCTCTGACATGTGATAGATCAGTGAAGCTGCAGATGAAAACAGACACACAACTACCATGACTGCTCGTACACTCCAATTTATCCCACACACACACATGCATCCTCATCAACGGGCCTGCTGGTGTCGCCTGGTAGCGAGTTGGTGGTTAATCAGTGTGCTAATGTCAGTAAGCTGATTGGTCATTCGGGTCATTTTGATGTTTGTTAATGGAACCACAAGGCTAGATGACTCTCTGATATGACTCACCCCTTGTCTCTTTGCATTTATCTCTCTATCAATCCATCCATTTATGTAGGCTGAGTTTATATGCAGTGTTCTGAATATTGCAACTTGATGTGAGAGCCTGTCTTGTCATTACAATGAATAGAGATTTATAGCATCCTAATGTCTTCCTTGTTGCAAGCTTCTTTCACATTTAGGGCCCGAGCACCGACCTCGGAGCGAGGGGCCCTGTTGAAATAAAGGAATTCTTTTGAACAATTTTTTCGGTGGTTTATTAGACACAGGAAAAAATATGTTTTTCATAAGCTCGGACACATCTGGACCATGCCTGGTTGTGGAAGATCTGCATCAGAAGATTTATTTTTGTAATGAAGGTAGATAACCGTTATAGCTGCAAACTAAAAGATGTAAAAAGTCTTTACAGATGATGAAAATGTGAGAGACTGAAAACTACGAGTTGGCTGTTGTTTCATTCCACATGACAATCCAAAAAAGTGCGTGCTTGACTGTACTCGGTGTTCCCCCTTCACAACAGGAAATTTGTAGTTTAAATATTGAACCCTATCTCACAAAGAATTGGAGGGAAAGCTGTCCTGAAATTGTCGAGAGTACACGTGAAAAGGGGCTAAACAGTATGATACAGTAGTTAGATGGGAATAGAGCATGTGGAATGAGTGCAATAAATTTAGAAATGCTGAGAAAAAGAACCACTTCTTCTCTTGATCTTTCCCCTCCTTGTCATCTCACTTTATCCCGTTCTCTCTGTCTCTCCGCCCTCCCTCTCTCTCTGGCCTTTCTATTGCATTGATCAGCAACACTGACAGCAAAACAGAGAGTCAAAAAAAAAAGGCGTTGTGATATTTTGGCAGGTGAGAGGGCGGGAAGCAGAAAGAAAGACAAAGAGAAAGAGTGGAGGAGAGAAAGGGAGTCAGAGTGGGAGATGAGACGTACAGAAAGGCAAAAGGAAGGGGTGGTCTGTTTGACTTTTCCATTAAAAGAATCAACTGCTGCAGCCCGGGAGAGACAGAGATGGATGAAAAGACAGAGAAACAGTGAAAGAAAGAGATGATGGGTTAATCTCTCTGTCTATTGCTCTCTGACACAAAGGCTCACACACATATACACGCGTACATGCAATTCAGAGTCAACGGGCTCTCCTGAAATGAGAGTATAATTCTGTCAGTGTCCTAACACCTGCGCTAACAGAGAAGACCGCGTGTGTCTTTGTGTGTGCGTCAGAGAGGAAGGGTGTGTTTGAGGCAACAGCGGATTTCATTATGGCAGAGCTTGATATTTTCCCCCATTTTGTACACATACAGGAATAAAATCTGACGATAATACAATAGCTATTTGATTGTTTTTACGAACATTGGCCCGGCCTCAAAATTAGTTGTACACCTGTTGTCTAAACCGGCCTGATATTGTACAGTGTATACCCGGCTTAAGCTAAGTTTGAACAAGCTGGAGTAACTTGCTACTGATATTTTTAGGTTCCTTTTTAAATCTTGTACATCCTGTTTCTGTGACTATCCAAACAGGATGTTGGTATAAAAAGACCCTCAATTATTTATATCCCTACATTTAGCCCTGGTCCTCTTCGTTCATAGAATGTCATGAAGGTGAAAATGCACAATAAGTCCACAGATGTGAGTGCTGCTGCAGGTTTTTATTTCTGTCATGCCTTTCCATCTATCTCTTTTAATAACACGGATGAAGAAGAACATTCATTTAAAAAAAGCAACAATTCCATGTTTTTTTTGGGGGGGCTTTTTGTTTCCATGGTGCAGCAGTTTGTGGTATCAACATCCAGAGAGTTTCTCAAATTAAACTGCGTCTAACTTAATATTGAGTCGAGCTGAATTGAGTTTCATCCCTACAAAAGAAGTCCGTGGTATGCTGCAATCTTTCATCCTCAAGGTCACTTATCTTTTCACTGAGCTCTCCTTCTTACAGGAAGAATGTTTCCATTTGAAAGGGTGAGGAAAATAAGACGGGAAAATATGCAGTCAGCTACAGAGGACATGGTTTTGAAGAGACAACAGATGTTCCACCTTTCATAAACCTAGACCAGAGAAAAACACGAAAGGTATGTCAGAAAGAAAAGAAAGGCAGAGGAACATAAATCAGTGGACGCTGGAGGAAGACAGAGCTGTTGAGACATGGACATAGGATGTGGGTAAGCATTTCTCGTCTCGTCCATATCTTTTCAAAGATGCATTTTTATGCTAATAAATCCTCTGTATCAACACAAGAAGGGTGTAGTCTGCTTTGTCCACAGTGCACTTTAGCTCTGGGAGAAGAGCGCGAGTCTGCAGAGAAGAAGAAATGTGACAGTGAGCTTTCTTAAAGAATTCAATGAATATGATCTCTCTTTGTGCACCCTTTTATTCACCAGACATTCACTATCAAGTCATGGAAATCAGATGTGCTTGCAAACTAACCAACACAGACAATACCGAAATATAATGACTTCAAAAATGTCAGTGGTCTCAATCAACACATACTGTATCTGACGGTAAAGAAATGTGGGTTTTTTTTGCCATCTGAAACTCCTGGAATTGGCTGCGGGCTACATCTGAAAATCTTTGCAGGTTTTAAAGACCCGAGATGAGAGGAAGATTCACCAGATGTTGAAGCATGACTTTGTTACTGTTTTGGCATTTTTTGATAAAAACCTTTGTTTAGTCAGGTTATTTTCCACACAAAAAATCTTAAAACTTGTGGAAGTCATTCATTAGTAAAACTTTTTTTCATGACAGTGCAATGTGCTTGCGAACAGGAAATAACTAATCGCTCGTGAAAATATTAGAAAAACATTTGTCTAAGTCATTGCTCTGAATCTAATATTTATTGATGTTTGGTTCCCTTTAGTAAAAGGAGCATCTGCAGGTTATTTGCACGCATTACAGAACATCTTATTTTTTAGGCAAATTAGGCACAGCATGAGATAAATAACTACCCTTTCTTGTAGTCTTTATCAGCTTTTGGGGGGTATGGCTCTGTGTCCAGTGTTTTTTCCGGATAGAAAAGCGCTGGCTGTGCGCTCTGGAGCCCTTATATGAAGCGGTTGTGCGCTGGAAGAAAAGCGCTGCTCACCGTCCTGTCTCTATGACTACGACCGCTGTATAGGACTGATACTGCTCCGTTGCTTTTGAGTGTACTTTTTTAAATTGAGATCGTCTTTACCCCAGCAGACATGGAGCAACGAGGATGTGGGTACGAGTCACTAACTATAGGCGGCTAAAAAACTAGGAATATCATATATTTGTAAAATTTCTGAAATGTTGAAAGATTTTCAACTTGAGCGCTCGGAGCAGCCGTGCAAAACAGGCAGAGCGCTCATAAAAAAAAGACGCTGGGCATGCGCTTTTTCTCCGGGCGGCCGCATTTTGCTGCAAACGCTCTTTTCTCATTGAAAACAATTGAAAAAAGACTCTGGCGCTCAGAAAAAAAAAACACTAGGTGGACACGGGGCCTAAGGGAACTTGGAGGTATATTTCAGTCAAATTCTACTTTATTTTCCAATAGAAGAGAGAGGTATGAAATGTGCTTTTCCCCAACCAGATTCCTCCAGACACAGTTGGCAGAGATTTACTTGTAGTTGGTGTAGAATCAAATGATCCTTTTAAAACTGCATGTGAACAATTTTTGACCCAAACACTTGGTTTAAGTATTTTAAATCTTTATCGACCATGCCAATGAAAACCTTGTATTTAATGGTGTGTGTCTGTATGTGTGAATTTTTGCACTTTGCTCCCGCTACTCTTTTTTTTTTTAATTGAATAAGCATGTGAGTAGTCCTCCCTCCGCAGACCTTGGCTTTCTCCCACTATCTTATGCCTTCATAGAGAAGAGCACAAAGATAGGAGAGAAAGCGCAATTAGAGGTAAAGCAGAGGGAGTTGTCATGCGCATTGGATCTGCTCACTACCAACACCATGGCAACCCATCAGTGTTACCTTGAACAAGATAAAGATTGAAAGTCCCACTGTAAACATTCCTCAGAGCAAGCACGCTCAAGTGTCACATGCAGCTTAGAAAAGCGAGAGTGGCAGCATTGGCCTCCGACAGCATAAAGAAAAGTAGAAGAACATGGACAGATTCAAAATGGCGATGATGGACATAGTTTGAATCATGTTTCTCCTTATAACAGATGCTGCCATTTTTATTAGCGACCTGATCCCATTGCTAAAGGTAAAGGAAAAGGTTTGCCATGTGAAAAGAATTGTTTTTCTGTTAATGTACTTGGAAGGTCCCCTTTGTAAATCTCACCAGCTAACAGTGGCATATTCCCGTTGAGATCTAAATGTCTTGCACAGGAGAGTCCATGGGCAGCAGCATTTATGAGATTCACAAAAAAAAGAACAAACAACCGACTGACAGGCAGTAAGAACATAAATACAAGACAAGTGCAACCACTGGTCACTTTTTTTGTCGTCTTTTACTAATACATTTATAATCACTAAGATGACTCGTTAGTTTAGACAAAGATGGAGAGTAAAAACATAATCATTTTTAGAGCGTTTAGATATTTGCCTCTTATTCTTTATCTGCCCAATGACATTTGCTGTTTATAAAACCTCAGAACTTCTGGTGTCTGGGTGTTTCTTTTTTAGTGCATCAATAAGTTAAACATTTAAACATAACATTTTAATTTAATTAACAAGGAGGAAAAACTAAAATTCAATGAACCTGTATTTCAGAGTCAGAAAGATTTTACAGTCAGCTGACACGTTGAACTTTGAAACAACAAGCAAAAGGGGCACGAAAAAGACCTGTTTTTTCTTTTATAACTTCATTTCCAGCTTTAAATATTATGAAAGGAAGCTGTTCTCAGTGCCTGAAGAGATTACCTTTATCCCTCAAAAAAGCATGAACTAAAGGACGATTTCAACTGAAGACGCTTTCAGACGCGTTCATTTATGCTTTATGCTGTGAAAACAGATATATGTACATTTTGAACAATATAATCATCTCTTACCATATACCCCCACATGTCCTTAACGTTGGGATGAACGTACAACAATGCATCCACCAGAGGGCGTGGCCTCTCACAGACCATCCAATGGACACTCAGTTCCTTTCTGATGTCCGCCTCCAGCTGTTCAATTTAAGTTACCAGTGCTTGTGCCCGGGCAAGGTAACTTTATATTTATAGTTCCAAATCAACTCGCACAATCTCTCGCCATTTTCCAAAGTATTCTTCGCTGTTGATTTTTGCTGGTCTGGCTTGAACTGTCGGCTGGCTACTCTTGCAACACTGCCCCCAAGATTTCTGGTGGTATTGCAACATTTTGTCAGAATCCATAAACTT
The DNA here is from genome assembly GCA_020745685.1 of Tautogolabrus adspersus. NCBI lineage: Eukaryota > Metazoa > Chordata > Actinopteri > Labriformes > Labridae > Tautogolabrus > Tautogolabrus adspersus. The sequence continues at coordinate 5,706,281 of CM036539.1, forward strand.
CATGAAAACATGCAGAAATACGGACAAAATTGATACAGAATGAGTACAGAAGGCTTGCCTATGCACTTGTACTTTTGCATCTGAAAAAGTGTGATATTGAAGAGGCACAGCGTGTATACACCATAGACTGTAAATAATACTGGACGAACCCTGAGTGACGTATCCCGTCTGTGACGGAGGCTTAAAAAGAGTCCAATCGACAGGCGCTTCCATATTGGAATTGTTGTCTCAACCTAACTTGGATCAAAGCGGGATCAACCTAAAGACAGCGTTAAGGCGGGACTAAAGTCCGCCGATGCTCGACCAGCTCGACGCTAGCTAGCAGTCTTCTTCACAACAATGCTAACGTCTGCTTTACATCACCCCTTACGGCTTTCCTGCTCCCACTCGTCCAGAGATAACTCTATGAACAGTAAGTCATCCCAAATATATCATTTAAGTATTAAAACTACACTTTTTTTAAGTATATAATTATGGTCACTAGTTATTTGTCACAGCAGTTAGTAGACCGGGTTAGCAGAGCAATACATTAGCATCGTTTTAACACAATTTAAGAACCACTTTGAGGCTAATCTTTACATTTAAATTCTCGTATTGTGTTACAAATCATTGCTTGGGTGTAATTACATGTTAAAGGATAAGAAGTCCGTTTTAAAACGATAAAAGAGCTTTGTTGTTGTTGATAAACTACTGTTAGACCATAGACTGTAAATAAATGAGAGACATCCAGAAGAAATCAATATTACAATGCATACAGTTCATGGTTGTTACTGTTCTGACAAAAAGAGGAATGTCTGTGACTTATATTTATCATAAGATATTTATTTTCTATAGAGTCCTGAAGTCATGGAGTCTGTGGCCAGTGATGACGAAGTGTCAGCTGCACACCCCAAAAACTGTAGGTATTAGAAATGTATCTCAAGTCTGGCATCTATTATAATGAGTTGTAGCTACCTTGTTCAATATTATCCCTGCAGATGTGGCTAATAACAAAACACACCCTGAGCTGTCACGTGTAGTTAACTGTACATGTTGCCTTATCTGAGGCATTCATTGAACATTTTTGTATTTCTTCTATAGACAGTGTGGATTATTGGTGACAGCTATGTCCGTCCATGTGCCCAGAGAGCTGCAGAGACAGAAGAAGAAACCTAGGCCTCAACATCTGCATTTGTTGGTTCGGTTGTGGTGGACTTTGGTTGAAAGGCCTGCTTCCCTTCTTCAACAACTCACTGCGAGGCAGGTCTCCCCCGGATAGCCTGAGAGATGTAACCCACTTGTTCCTGCATCGATGGCGGTCTCCATGTTGGAAGTGCTCTCACCATAACTTTCAGCCAACCTAACGACAGGCTGAAAGCTGGAGCTGAGGCGGGTTTTAAGCCTCCTGACAAACCGTTACACCGAGCCCCTTAGTGTGAATAACAATTATCCTTCATCAAATGGTTTTTTGTACCAAGCCGTAAACATGTTAACTTCTGGTGTAAAAACAGGCTTTTTTGAATGTGTTTTTTCAGATTAAATAAATATTTAAATGCACTCCTTTGTTTCTACTTCTGAGTATACATTTTAGATTTGAAATGACTAAAATGTGCATTAATGCTCAACTCAATAGCTAAGTTTTTACTTTGACACAACTTTTGACCAAATACTAATGCAGTTCATTTCTGAAAATGGGATGGAACAGAGTCATTGCAAAAAATATGCCCTTAGACACAGCCCCATTCTTAAATCAAGATACATACAGAGTAAATACAATCAATAACTTGTGAATAAAAACACAGTTAAAAATGTCTTCCCAGATCAATATCACATCATATCAGCTTTCTCCCATCTAAACTAGACAAAGGGTTTAAACGTGAAGAAAAGGGTATGATTGCAAGTTGTTTGATGGAGAAATATTTTTATTGAACAGCTTCTTACACCACAATTGTTGTCAAGATACAAACCCTCCTTCTCCTGAAGCTTGTGGAGCTCCTTGATGTACGGTGTAGTGTCTTTTTCTGTAGACATGTGCCCTGTAGACGTGCGTATCTATATTTTAATCAATACTTGTATTTGAGTGTTCACAAGATATCATATGTTGCACAGTAAACTCTATGTCTTATTAAGCCTTCACATTAAAGTACAGAGTGAAAACAGTGTGTACAGAACAGTTAACACCTAAGAAATGTAATCTGCACTTATGTGCATGTCAGCAGTTGAGAGCCCTGGGAATATAATTTACAAGCCAAGAAAACAACAACTTGATTTGCCAAGTCACAGTCAAAGATAACAGTTCTGTAGGTTTCAAGGCCTGTAAGCCATAAGCCATAAGCAGTAAGCGCATCAGAGGACAGTGCAGGCAGAAAGAGAGGGGCTGGGAAAGCACCATGTTCAACAAAGACAAGTGAATCTGATGATGGACTGGATTGAGTTCAAAATGGGCATGAACAGTAACTATGAGAAAAACAACTGCCCCTAGGAGGGTCTAATAGCATGACGTCTTTGACCACCAATAAAAATCATGCCAACCACTGAGATAAGGTAAAAAGGCGTAGAGAAGTTTGTTCTCCACGCCTCTATCAAAGGGTTTAAATATCAATGTTTTTGATGATTGTGTTAGTTCTCCAGCTGGGCAACTCACTGCTTTTTGACTCTGTAAAGATGAATAAAGCTTTTATGATCACAGACTTTGCTGTCTTCTGGTCCTGACTTTGAGGAACACTCTGCAAACTTTAAAGACTCTGACTCTACCTAAATGACAACTCAGACTTAGAGCAACAAAGTGTTGTGTTTATATTGGAGTCCCAGCTTAGGCTACTTCTGGCCCAGGCCTGAGTACGGGTGTCTCCTAATTTGACACTACAACGGCCATCTCATCTGCTGGCCATCTTCTCTCAGCAGAACTTCCACTGATGAAAAGACTGAAGAAGCTTGAGCATGTGACATGGATCCAGGAGAGACTTTTAGTGCAGGGTCTCCAGGATGACAAAAAAAGACAGAAAATAGCAGTTACCCATTAAATCCATTTGTGTGCATTTTCTGTTTTCATCTGTGTGTAAGAGTGCATTTATAAATTCAACCGTGTACTACCCAGACAACAAAGGTATGAAGGTAATCAACATGGAAATGATTCTTTCTATTCTAAGATAAACCTTATTGTAATCAATCTACTTTCAGCTCTCTCACTCACTTGCAGAATGATATTCCACATACAGCCACAGATTTAGTGTAAGGAAACATGAAGGCATTTATTTCGTATAGTACTTCATCTTAACATGAAATAAATACTTCAATGATTTAAAGATAGATAGATACTTTATTGATCCCGAGGGAAATTCAAGCTAATATAATAACCGGTCCCAACTCTCTGTGAGCATTACAGTCTATGGTGAACCATCGTGTTGGGCCTTTAGTTTATAACATCACACAAACTCTTTCTTTTCAACATCTAAACAATTCAAATTCTAACATTTCAGACTTAGTTTAACCCTCCAGTTTATTAGTCCTGGATAGCTATGTTTCATTAGCATCGGTGTCTCTTGATCGGCTAAAGTTAAACCATTGACCGTAAATAATGGGCTACACTGAGGCCAGTCGCACATAGATACCGACACCTCCCGATGAGTATGCAGTACATTTAACAATATCACTATATCATTCATATTTGGTCCGTGTACGAAGTATAATTCATTTGCAATAGTTCATGATGTATAATGAAACATGCCAGTTTAAGGGGTATTGCCTAATTTCATTGTCCGACTTGGCGAATGCAAATACACGTTTTCGCACGTTTACTCATTCTCCAACAGCCGACTCAGCCTAACGTTGTTAACGCTTTGACTGTATTATTGTTTCATTGAGCGAGGACGTGCAAAGCTATTCAGCGCAGCTTGTTGCATTATCAAACTTGTACAATGAAAATTGAACCAAGGAAGTCGACAACCGGAAACAGACACAGCTCGCCTTAAAAGTTGGGCGCTATGAAGCGGCGTTGGTTGCCGTGATAATTTCCATAGCTGTTGGTCGTGAATTAATTCGCCAGTCGGGGCGAACACTTTTATTAGCCTAGTTATTTGATTCATGTCAATGTATTCGTCTACTTATTTGATTAAGAGAGTGTGACTGCTAGAAAGTGTAGCATATTAGCCTACCTACTTTTAACTGTATATATTGCGAAAGGACTGGAAAGGAGATCATCAAAAATGCTGGCGTCTGCAGTGCACACTTCCACTTACTAGACGAAGTTCAGATTAAAACGTGATTCAATAATGCATCGCAGCAGCGTCTTTCAATGCTGTTTAAACTGCTCATTTCCGTGAATATTTTCGCCGAACGGCTTGAACAACGTTATAACTTTCGCCCTTTATTAAAAAGTTTAAACCTTCTTTAAACCACTAATACCTAACCTCACCTGCACAATCTCTACCAAATTAACAAAACCGAGAATAAACAGTAACTTTCCATAAAAAAAAGTTTGTCCTCAATGAAAACATACCCAACTAACACGATTCAAAACGCACAGCTTTTATTTTGAAGGCGAGCTGTGTCTGTTTCCGGTTGTCGACTTCCTTGGTTCAATTTTCATTGTACAAGTTGGATAATGCAACAAAGCTGCGCTGAATAGCTTTGCACGTCCTCGCTCAATGAAACAATAAAACAGTCAAAGCGTTAACAACGTTACACTGAGTCGGCTGTGGGAGAATGAGTAAACGTGCGAAAACATATATTTGCATTCGCCAAGTCGGACAATTAAATTAGGCAATACCCCTTAAACTGGCATGTTTCATTATAAAACATGAACTATTGCAAATGAATTATACTTCGTACACGGACCATATTTACAGTCTATGTATATCACCAAGCTAACATTAAACAAGCTAGGACCGCAAAAATAGACACCGTAATATTTACAGTCTATGATACCGACACGAGTATGCAGTTAATATAAAACTACTATATCACTTACCGTAAAATACTGAAGCATCACAGTCTTGGATGGTCTGTTAATCCAATTAATCGCACAGCAAGCCATATTTGTTGCTAGACAAACACTCCACACGAAGAAAAAAAGTCCGACGGACCAAGCTAGTGCTGCTAGCCTCCTGCTATGAACTGCTTCTGACCTGAGACAGCTCAGCGCTGCAGCTGTCAATCAAATCTCCACAACCCTTATATGGGCATGACCGTTTTCCTTAATAACAAAAAATCAGAGGAGTTAGAAAAAAATTCACACCCCCCCCCCCACAGTGGGAGCACATGATGCCACTAACTTATCAGATGTATTTCGTTTTTTGTACCAGGCTGTAAACGGGTTAATTTTTGTAGTGAAAACGGCCTTTTTTGGCTGGGGGCTTATGGAACTTCCGGTGCTTCTGGAGCCAGCCTCAAGCGGACACTCGATGAACTGCAGTTTTTTGTACTTCCGCATTGGCTTCATTTTTTTGGAACGGAGGTTGCCGCTTGGTATACACACACAGCGGGAGCATTACATACAAAGAAACTCAGATATTGCACACACACAGTCCCGGTCTGCCCTGCCAGCCCCGACATTACACAGTGCCACCGTTTCCCCTCCATTAAGCCTCTGTTACTACGGATGGCTGATCAGGAGCTGATCGACATTGCCCCACCATTCAACCTCCGTGTGTTACACATTACAGATGAGGTGTAATGGACATAAATATCCCACCTTGAACTGGCTACATTTAAGTGTTATGTAATTTGGGAGTTACCGCTGTGGGACAAATAACCCCTCTGGGACAATAATTCTGAAGTTGAGTAGAAATTGAGTCACACTGAATGTACTGTATCTCAAATATAAGCGCAAAGATATCCCTCCCCCTCAAACACCGTCTGAAGCAGACAGACAGGTAAACAGATGGGTCTAATTAGCAGCACTGATCAATAAGAGCTGACCTAAATGAAAAACACTTGTCATTGTAAGTCCCTATCCTCCTGCTCAGCTTTGGTCCAGCCTGACAACTTAGTGTGTAACACAGTGAGCATAGTCTCTGTGTTTGTGTTTGTGTATTTCCTCATTGGAGACATGGGACAAACATCAACACTATTAACTGGGGGTCATTGGGGGCACTTCACACTAACAGAGACAGAGAGGGGGAACAAGAGGAGAGGTGAAAAGTGTGCTAGAAGGGGTGGGCTGTGTTTAATGTATTAGCTGAGGTCAGGGTTTATCTTATCAGTAATAATACTGTGATGATGCCTTAGGCTGCTGGGAGAAGGGTGTTAAGCCCACCCTAAAGGCTGGCACCTACAGGTGATTCTTCTTTTCTCTAGTCCGGGGGTGTCAAACATACGGCCCGCGGGCCGAATCCGGCCCGACAGCAGCTTTCATCTGGCCCGCGAGACGTCTTGGGAAGAAATATTTTTTAAAAATATTTTTTGTGAGATTTTTTTCTTAAAATAAATATTTTTAATAAATATTTTCACTGAGTTGTAAAATAAACTATGTATAGCAACGTAAAAGAGTAATATGCTGATACGAATTGGACTGAAAAAAACACCCCTCTCCGTCATGCGTAATGGCTCAGGCCGTCTCCAAACATCCTGACTAGGTCTCGGTTCCGGACACCGGCATTGAGCTCTGGCATCTCCCGACTTATTTTACCTCTGATTATGGTCAAAAGAGTCATTTCAAATTAATATGAACTGATTTTATTTACAGATGGTTTATTTTTAGGTCACCCAGAGGTAAAAGTTTCAGCGCGACATCATTTCTAAATAGAGTCCTGCTGTCGCGCCTTTATCAACAGCTCTCATCAGACTGTAAACATGTCATTATAACTGAACATTTCCTTCTTATCCGAAAACGATATTCCACGCAGGCTGTCCGATCATACAGAGGTCCGCTGCGGTTAAGTCGCGGAGCAGCGCTAAAATGCTTCCTTGAATTACGCACGGAGATGGCACAGAATCATGGCGCATAAAAAGTCAGAGACAGAGTTAGAGTACGATGGTACGGAAACGTAGAAGAACGGACTGCCGGGCTCATATTAAAAGTCGTTTTACTGAGTTTACTAAGCCCAGTTAAAGAGCGTGGATCTCCACACGGAGCTGATCAGACTGCAGTGCGCAACGCGGAAGGATGAGTTCACGTCTGTTGGCTTGGAAACATTTGATCATGTTATAATGCCTGGCACTAAAATACCCGATGATGACATCGTTAGCATCAGAGACACTCAGAGTGTTTGTGACAACATGTGAGCAGGTTTAATCTGTGATGAACATTAACGAGTGCAAACTGCGTGCTGAGGCCTGACACACACATCTAAAGTCTCTCTCTCTCTCTCTCTCTCTACTGTACTCTGTAATATTAAAGCACTGATCCCAGGGCAGGTAGAATAACACCTGTGTCAAGGTTTTTATAAACTTGAACAACAATACAATGATTGTTGTTTTCTGCTGTATTGAGGTACATGTCATTATTTCCAGTTTGTAATGACAGAAATGTTGTGTTTTAAATCTGTAACCTGCAGTCTTATAAACTCATCTTAAGTGAATGCCAAAAAAAATCTAATTTGAAATAAAGCTTTTGATCTGATACAAGGATAGCATAATGATTAATTAAAAACATTATACAGCAGCCTTTATATTCCATGGGTTGAGTTATAGTGATGTCTGCAAAATTAGTCCGGCCCACTGGAGGTCTCATTTGAACCAATCCGGCCCCCGACCCAATATGAGTTTGACACCCCTGCTCTAGTCCCTCGATTAAACAGCTTTTGTACGGGGAATGAGCCGGCCGTTCATGTAAATACGATGTAGATACGGCTCAGACAGCGGGACTCGGGTGTCACACTCATTGTAGACAGTCATGACTCAGAGATTATTTTCAGAGGATATATTGGATTTCTGCTATATTTATGTATACAATGTCGCACATTCAGCCTTTAAGAGTTTGTAGTGATTTATGGGGGGTGAGGGACTGACAGTGATGTGCAAAACACTTTTTGATTGTTGCTTTAAATGCACCATACTAATTCTATTTATAGTTGTTTAAAACTTTCTTTACATGCAATTTTACTGTGTGGAAAGCATGTGACCTTTGTTCTTAATATGTCCTTTGGGTGTTAAAGGTCAACTTGTGCTTTTAGAGCATTGATCTCCATAACAACTGCTGCTCACATCAGCATCTATACTGTACATGCACTTTATGTCCCAGCACAGTGTAGCATAAGTCAAAGTCCTTAGAACCCTGTACATGATATGACCTCTTGTTTAATACAATAAACAGCGTGCAGGGAAAGACAGGTTGAATAAACCAGGCAGGTCATTTGTTGCCTTTGTGCTTACATTTCACAGCGTAGGCACTCTGACTTGATCCTGTCATTGATCTCCAAATAGACATTGTTTAAGTCATGAGTGTGCATATAGTCTACGTTTATATCTGATATGCTAGCATTGGTAACCTGTCCAAGATGTAACATGCCTTTCACCCAAAGCATGCTGGGTAAGGCTATAGCCCCTTGTACACCAGAAGCATGGCTAAACATATGTCACTGGATAAACCTCTAAACACAAAATTGAAGATATACATACAGCTGGGGTGGGGCAAAAACACAGAGCGATAATAAATCAGCCTATGGACATTTTCAGTGCGTAGAAACAAGAAAATTCACTTTGAAAAGTGTAAATTGGACCCAACACTTGCCTTACTTGTTCATCTCCAGTTTTAGTTTAAAATACTGCCAAACTGTGCTGCTCCTACAAGATGCTACCTGTTCAGTGTGCTTGTGTACATCCTGGTATAGAGCAGGGAGAGCAGGCCCATTAGCCGGAGCTAGAGCCAGTCTAGGCTTGTGGCGGGCAACTGCGTTTCAGTTTGGGCATAACATTTCCCAGGCATCAAGGGCCAACATACAACAATATTAATAATTTGTTTAACTTATAAGGTAATTCTGATGCAGACTAGCAAGGGTGATGACGTTAAACCGTGTATTTGATTAAATATACACATCCTAGGGGGGACCGGAAGCCTAGTGGTTAGTAAGCAGGCCCCATGTAAAGAGGCCATGGTCCTCTAAGCGGGCGGTCCTGGCTCGAGTCCGACCTGTGGCTCATTACCTCATGTCATTCCCCACTCTTTGTCGCCCCAATTTCCTGACTCTATCCACTGCTCTATCTGTAAAAAATAAAGGCATAAAAAGCCCAGAAATAAACCTTATGGAAAGTGCTCATCCCTAACCTGAGCCAAACTATGAGAACGCTGTACGAAAGTGTCAAAATCTAGTTTAGTAAGTTTTTTTAATTATGGGGGGATTTATTTTCTATGCAATGACTGTTGAATTCTGAACATTTTTGGTATTTCCAGATATTTAAGGATAAGATAAGGACAGATATGAAGGACAACAAAAAAAGTTTGATGATTTAACAATTTGTCTTGTGAGATTAAATTAGTGCCGTCATATATATTGGTCGCCCTAAATTCTATGTGTTTGTTGTCAATTATACATCAGCCCCCACCTTTAAGTATACAGGTTTACAAAGTGCTTTGACATAAAAACAAAAGCAACATGAGGATGGGGTTTCCTTCTTTGGATATTCAACTTTTCTATGTAAAAGCACCTCTAGGGATTCTTAGTGTGTTTTCTACTCCCTGTAATACTACAAGGATAAACCTGTCTGTGTGACACTGCTCTAGTCAGTCCCTTTAGAACAGATCTGATTCCTCATAATGCTCTCTTAATATATCAGGATTTATAGAAAATAGAACCAGTAAAAAAAATATAGAAACATGTTGTGAAGTTTAAAATAAACGTGGGAAAGAAGGACACAGTGCTGCCTGTATTGGTGAGAAAGAGATTTATTACAAGAAAAGGAAATAATGGGTGACAGGATCGGGGTAGAAAGGAGTCAGAGTAGATGAGAAGGAGGGGATCAGGGACAAAGAGAGATTGGTGGTGGAGGAGGAGAAGAAATGAGAAAGAGGAGGAGAGATGGTGGTGCTATGGTAGGGCTGAGTGGGGAGAGAGCTGTGGAGGCCAGAAAAACAAGCAGAGAATAAACAGATCGAAGTAGAGAGGAGAGAAAAACAGGCTGAGAGTGAGAGAAAGGCACGGAGGGCTGGAGGCAAACTCAGCGTGAGTCTGAGAGAGCAGACAGTGATAGACAGAGGGAGGAAATAAATTGGGAGAAATAAAGAGGGAGGACGGTAAGTAAAGGAGAAGGATGGCAAAATCAGAAGAAAAACTCAGATTGATACAAGAAAGAGAAGAGAATGAGGACCAATTTATAAAAAAGCAGGGCAGATTCTTAAAAGCACATTTTGCTTGTAGTGCCTCGAGGTGGAGCAAAACAAGCTTCCTAGAATTGAAGATAAATAATGTGTAGTCTGTTTATAATTATTCTTTTTAGCCTTGAGAATCCAATTCTTACGAGAGTGTGTATCACACAAGAAAGCCAATAAAAACAACAGACACAATCCTCATAGACAGTTATGTGTCAGTTGATTTGAGGAGTTATCAATAACCTAACATGCAGAACCACCTCCATGTTTCCTGCCATGTTGCTTCTAAGCAGTATAATAAAAAAAACATTTCTTCAAAATAATACCCTCACGATCTCTTAATTGTTCCTTTTCCAACAAACACGTTTTTCTATATACTTTATCAATCCCTGAGGGAAATTTTGCTTTACATTCTGTAATTGAGAGACAAAGTGTAATCTCACACACATAAACCTGAAATACACACATGCACAAACAGGACCTGTGGACACACATTAGTGGAGACATGTTAGGGTGGGGCTGCTACACACTGCTACGCAGGGTGCACGCCAGAGCTGTTGGGGGTTCGGTGCCTTGCTCAAGGCAGTACTCGGGAAGTGACTTGGCCCTTCTCAGCTACTAGACCACCTTCCATATTTTGGTCGGCGACTTGAACAGACGACCCTTCAGTTCTCAACCCTCGTCCCTACAGATTGAGCTACTGCAGCTCCTTAGCTAACGGAGCTTTCAACAGGGGAACATTTAGCTGCCTCACTGAATTGGTTGCATGGTTACAGTAGCACCTATCAGTGACTGAAAGGACAACATTGAAAAAGGTTTGACAAAACCTAAGAGAACTAAAACAACTTAAGGATAGGTTGGTCTGTCCCTACAACACAGGGACATTGTAGTGTAATGGTCGGGAACGACGTAGATCTATGATCGCTTTATAGGCATCAATTTATTTGTATGCTGTTAGGTGCTGAAAACCTCACGACTTGTTGCTATTTTGAAAAAGTCATAAAACTCATGTTTTTTTGGCACCGTAGCTAATTAACAGCTACAATCAACAAAAACACTCACACATGCCAAAGGCTTACATAAACAAGCCTTTACATATTCCACAATCTCAATTGTGCGTACCACAATGAAAAGTTTTTGTATTTCAATCAGGAGGGTAAGACTGTGGAACAGTATTAGTGTGGAGTTGAGGCAATGTACAAGCCTGATTCAGTTCAAAAAAAGGTATAAAGAAGAGATTTTCATAAAGTACAAAGAGGAAGAAGAAAGCCCATAATCACAGATTATAAAGATGTACTGTAAAAAAAAAAAACGTCTCGGCAAATGTCTAAACTTTATATTATGAAATAGATTTAAAATGGAAGTCAATATGTGATAAAGATTGAGAATGGAGAAGGGGTAGTATTAAATAAGTTTATTCTTCTTACTACTCCTTTTCGGACATGTTAAACTGTTTAAATATTTTGTTGGTTTATTTTATGTTGTTTTATTTATTGGCAAAAAAAAAAAAAAAATTATTCTTATTTTGTTATTATTCTAATTTATGTATTTTTTCTTTTCATTGTTTCTTTTTTTGTCGTTATTCCTTTCACATGTTTGAAATAAAAAATAAATAAAAATAAAAATAAATAAACACCACAGAGGATGGATATATTCCAGGCTGAAGAATATGCCCTAGGCCTTAAAGGTCACTTATTATGCAAAATACACCTTACCATGTTTTTTTTAACACTAATATGTCCCTAGTCTGTCTAGAAACCCCCAATTATGAGAAAAATCTGTCCTCTATGTGTTTTGCCTGCTCCATTTTTCAGAAAATGTGTGTTCAAACAGGCCGTTTGGAGATTTTCCCTTCATGACATCACAAAGGGCAGTAGACCCCTCCCCCAGATGCAAGGGCATCAGCAGCATTTGAATTGTTGGGGGGAAATTTTTTGGGGGTACCTCACCCCGAAAATGTTGAATAAAGTAGATGCGATTTCCCGCATTCTGGTGCATTCTAACATGTTTTTAGATAGGTTACTTGTCCCTCTCCTTCATTGTGTTTCCTTATAGCCGGCGTGGTCTGCAATCACTCTCCACTGCCCCTGCATGCTGACCCTACCTCTGACTCACTCTCAGGCCTCGTCTACACATAGGTGGGTATTTTTCATACACATGGAAACAGCGTTTTAGGTCACTGAAAAGGTGTTAAGGTGTTTATATGTAGACGGGGGAAACAGAGTTTTGAGTTGTAACGTCACACTGTGCGTTGGTTTCTCCTACGTTTGGCATCATTGTGTGACGCTGTCACATTTATTTACATGAGATTAGTGAAAAAGCAGACGTAACCACCTAGTGCTGGTCTAAACGTTGCTAACTGGACTTTTTACATGCTTACACTTACATACAGTGACTCTCTCACTATGTTGACGAGCAGAGCGACTGACGAATGAAATGGTCATTGCAGAGGAGTTGCGAGAAAATCAATCAATGAATCAATCATTATTTGTATAGCGCCAATTCATAACAAGTGCTATCTCGAGACGCTTCACAAAAGAGCACATGGGATAATATGCAAGGGACACAGTCCGATGGTGGAGGCTGGGCGTCGGGCGGTGGTTGAGGGGCGACACGGTCCGATGGCATGCTCATGACAGCCGTAAAAGTGTGTTTTTTCATGTGGACGAAGATGTTTTTGAGAACTTAACGGGTGTGGACATGGAGATGCATTGAGCATCCTTTCATATTGATAATTGAAATAAGCCTACTGTATGTTGTAGATTGTTCATATGAAGATTTCTGTGATGTAAATCATGTTATGCTTCAGCATATCAAATACATATATTGTTCAATTAAAAAACACAACATTCAGCCCCAGAAGCAAAAAAGCAACAAATTCTGTTTAACTTGTAATGGCTAAATAAAATATGGTCATTTATGACATAGGTGAATAGCTCTAATGCTAGCAGATGGATCTTTATGACTTTGCTAATACTATAGCCTATATCTATGCTTGCTAACATTGTTATCAGAAAGCTGAACCTTTTAACAATGACTGTGTCACTGACGTTACCTTGTTGATCAAACTCTACAGAGGCTTGCTTCGGTGCATGTGTGACTATGTGTGCGTGCTGCGGGTGTGTGTGTAGGAAACCAGGAAAACGGAGCGGATTTCTATTAATGTGGGTATTCTCTTACTGATAAAGTGGAATGGATTTGATCATGAAGCAATGGAAAGAGCGCTGGACAAATAGACCTGTCATGCACTAATGTTTTTTGATGGCATATGTGGAGGGGTCCAAACACATTTTTTTTTAAAGGTGAGGGGGACTCAACCCCCCCAGATTATATGGTGGCGATGCCCATGTCCAGGTGGGTGACACTCCCACAGCTAGGTGTTTGTTCTGCCCTCTGAGTCTGCCGTCTACCTGTAAACAATTGGGCATGGTGCAAGAAAGCCCAAGCCACCCAAGCCCTTCCAGAGAGGGGCGTGGTCAAACACAGATAACCTGCATTAAAAAGCTACAGTCGTAAAAACAGCCTGTTCTGAGCAGGGCTGAAATAGAGGGGATAGATATGTTTTGGGGAGCTCTGAGACTTATTTAAGCTTGCTGAAAAGGAGGATTAAATGTGACCTCTAATGAGTACATCAGCATGGAGCTGCCCGTGGTGCTGAAAGTCAGTCACCTGCTCTGCTTGTTCATTCATCACTCCCTCATATTTTATTGTCAGTGACACACTGTCAAGCTTTTAATGAGACGACGTGAATGTAAATCAAAAGTTTAACAAACGACACGGACCAGAAAAGTGATAAACAAAGCAACCAGAATTACAAAGCATAAATCTATGTAGCCAGGTGAACTAGAGACAGTTTATATGGCGTTTTGAAATACTAATGTGATACACTCTAGCCAATATGACTGTAAGAGCTGCATCTGCTTATTGAGGTAGCGCTGTCCCTTTAAGAGCAGCGCAGGGCTAGACCCGCGAGAGCACAGAATTCTCATGAGACTGTAGACACACGTGTAACCCAGGTTATCTTCTGTATGTACATATTTACAGACGTTCATTAAATGTATCACAAATTTACGTAAGTTCCTTAAATGCACCACCAGCACGGGAGTGAAAAAAAAACACTGCAGCATCGGCGGACAGAAGTTTTCTACATCTCTTTAAACCAAGAGAATGGATCACATCAGTCCAGTTCTGAGGTCTTTACACTGGCTGCCAGTCTGTCAAAGAATAGATCCTGCTGCTGGTTTATAAAGCACTGAATGGTTTAGGGCCAAAATACATTAGTGACCTCCTGATTAACTACGAACCATCCAGACCGCTCAGGTTGTCTGGTACAGGTCTGCTGTCTGTCCCCAGAGTCAGAACCAAACATGGAGAAGCAGCATTCAGTTTCTATGCTCCTTATATCTGGAACAAACTCCCAGAAAACTGCAGGTCAGCCGAAACTCTCAGCTCTTTTAAATCCAGGTTAAAGACTCACCTGTTTACAGCTGCATTTAAACAATCTTAATAAGATTTTAATCTTTCACTCTGCACTGTAACTTTTAATTATTTTTATATTTATAATTTTATTTGAATTATTTTTACTTGAACATATTTTATGTTCACCTTAGACTTCTGCTAAATTTGACCTACATTGCACTTTTAACTTCTGCCTTTAATTAAACAATTTTAATAAGATTTTAATCTCTCACTCTGCACTGTAACTTTTAATTCTTTTCATATTTGTAATTTTATTTGAATTATTTTAACTTGAACATATTTTCAGATTTAAAAATTTCAGTGATTTTTAAATTTTCTATTTTAATACTGAACTTGGCATTTACTGTATCTGAAGTAAGATTTAAGCCTTAATCTTACGGAAATCCTAAGTATTGGATTTCAATCCTAAATATTGGATTGTCTGGTTTGGCGTACAACCATAAAAATACGCATCCTGCAAAGACGTTTACAGGATTCAGGGAAAATCTCACGTGAGTCTTTCAAACACAAGTATGGGGTCTGAAAGTAGAAAAAATGCAAGGAATGTCCTCCAAAATTTCCAAAATTTCTATTGTTAATATGTTTTTATTCTCTGTTTTTTAATTGTCTTTTAATTCTTGCATTTTCTTTCACTTTATTGTATGACATGTTATGATGTGAAGCACTTTGAGTCTGCCTTGTGTATGAAAAGCGCTATACAAATAAACTTGCCTTGCCTTGCCTTACATGATTTATTCCGACCTTTCAGTCGAAATTGATGAATGAAAAGGAAGCTGTTAGACCTAGAGATAAATAAGATGAGTTCATGATGTGTTTCTGAGTTAAAAATATGTTTAGAGGAGCTGACAGTGTCGTCAGTTTACAGTGAGAGAAGTTCGTCGGCAAAAACTCCGGTTTCTCTCCTTCAATGTGGATATCCTGGTGAGTTAGCTGAATTGGCCGATTAGCATACAAATTTTGTTGGTAAAATGTCTCCGTTGTATTTTATTTTAAAGTAATATTTCATAGCACTAAAACCAGTCAGGATATTTGGTGTAAAGTATTAAGTTGAATGAACGGTGGTCTGCATTAATGAGCTACCTAGCTACACATGTTCACCTTATGATTGCCTATAAGCTAAGCTAGTTTCCTTTGTGGCTGTTTCTAGCGCACAATGTATTTTTTTTTCAACATTTTCTGTGTTAACAGTTAGATATATGCTGGATAAAAATGTGAAAACAAGTGAATGATTTATATAGTTGTGATTTCTGAAATATTTGGGTCATAAATCGATAAAGAAAACAGTCAGTTAAGTTCATAGATGATTTATTTATGTTTTAAAAAAACTGTGAAGTAACTGCTCTGCACACTTGTGTGCAGGCTGGTTTTATTTGAGGGACGATTCAACCGCCGACCAGGTCGTCATGGCTGTTTGAGGGTGCTGTCGTCTATTCTGAATGCTGAACTGGATAATGCGCCGTTCTGAAGGGCGGTAGGAATCACATCATTGGAGCCTCACTGAAAGGATTTATTTTATTTGCACTTTAATTTTTTCTGAGATCTCAGCATTTTTTTGTTTGGACCTAAAACAGTTGAACAAAGATAAATGGACAAAGACTGAAACCTTTAAAGGGAATTGATTACATGATTTTTTACAGGTTGATCAACCCTTAGGTTTTTTTTTGTTTAATCTAAGATATATTTTCCTTTTGAATTGAGTATGAAAGGGTATTTTTTTGTTTAAAGGTACACATTTAAGATATGTGAACAGGAAAAAGAACTGAAACCAAAGTTCTTAAATATATTTCTCTTTTCCTAATGCATTGGTGTTGTGTGTGTTTGTGTGGACTGGAGGTCTTACGGCTCTTTTAGAGTTGCTACTACCAATCTCCTTAAAAGACTTAGTGAATTCAAAGATTGAGTATCTTGAAACATTTGAACCTCTCTAACCTTCTGATCCTTAGACATTAACATTTAGAATATTTGATCTAAAATATTTTGAATTGATGATTTTTTTGAGGTTTAACCCCACCCCTTGTTAGAGGAGTTACACACAACAGTGAACGTAAACAAACGACCGCGAAACGTGGGATCACTGAGGTGTGTATCTGTCCATTGAAAAGAAAATATACTTGTAAACATTAATGTAATCCAAAAATAGCCTGCAGCAGCAGTAGATATAGTTATATTAAAGTTTACGGAGTAAGGCTGATGAACGATGATCTTGTATTCCTGACGATTTTTGTAGATCAAGGAAAACGTGTCGAGGTTGTGTGTTAGCTGCCGCGCTGGGAGACAGACTGAACAGCAGGGCAGCGTGAGTGGTCTTGTATTAAACTTGTGAGCAAAAGTACGTAGCATTTAGCGATTTGCTAACTGTTCTTATTAAGTGTGTATTTTGTGCCCTTCTGCCCTAGAGGGGAGATAAGCGGAGTTGAGATCCAGGTGTGTGTGTGTGTGTGTGTGTGCGTCTTTAGGTGCAGGCTGCACACTGGAGTTAAAGTGAGTTTTTTTTTTTTATGCTATGTACTATTATTTTATGCTCATATGAAACTGTATACACTGTTACAGATGCATTTGAATAATTCATTTCATGAAGGTATTTTGAAGTAATGCACATTACTGAGGTTACTGAGAATGATGTTTTGGCTGAAGACATGCACTAATGTAAATTATTTGTTTTCTTTGTTCATAAATGAGCCACTACTGTTGTCTTTAGTATAGATATTTGTCTTTAGTATAGATATTTGTCTTTAGTATAGACATTCGTCTTTAGTGCTTAGACAGTTTAATATTAGCACTTCATTCTGCGTATTTTGTATGTCTCTGTGAACTTAGCCAGACTTTGTCCAAGTCAAACAGTAAGCTTGACAGTGAGCTTGACTGAAGTGAATAGTTTGAAGCATTTATTGAAATAGAAGATAGCCATCCTATACTGTTAACTAAGTGGTTAGCTACAATCAAATTAAAAGGATTAATGCTGTTCTTATGTTTTGTATAAGCCCAGTCGGGGAATAAAAAGACCCACAAAAAATATATTTCTGTGTCCTTTCCTGTCATTTTATGACCGGGCCACATCTATATATATAGGACAGTACTGCTGTACACCCCATAAAACAAGCTACCAGCAAGGGTTAAGAGGCCCACATATTAACAAGTCAAGCAAATAATAAAAGGCTAACGCCACTGCACCAGATCAAAGCAAATACAATCAAATAACCATCAACACACAGGTACACACAGTGACTCTACATATATTAAAAATGGGATATTTGTCACTCACCATGGCTGTGACTTCTTGATGAGGAAAGGGTTGACCCTTGGAGCAGGCACTTAATGAGTTCATACAATTTTTTATCCAGGTTACTTTTTCTTGGCCATGTAAAGTGACCATTCTTGTGCTCGGGACCAGAAGCACCCACTGAATTGGCACCTGTGATTGGGTTAAAAAAGATAATGAGTAAAAACAACTTCTGGTTTAAACACCTTTTCTCCTAATTCAGTCGTTATGGACTCCTCTCATTTAGCAGGCTGTCCTTATTTGCAAGTAAAGGCTGTTCGAGCTCGCCAAGCTAATTCTTAAACATAGAAATCTTACTTCCTTACGAAAAGCATTCATGACATTTAGGGAATGATGCTTCGAAAGCATGCAAGTTAATGGGGGTCTAAAAGGAAAAATCCTGCACACTACTCTTGCAAAGTATCACCAATTTATTAGAAAAAATCACAACGTTTCGGTCCCTCTGAACCTTTGTCAAGTGTGTTAATTTGGGTTGAAAACAATGATCTATCTTATTTCAGTATATGAGTTTGTATTATCTTTATTTCGAAAAAAATAAGTTGTCTTTATAAAAACAAGATTTGGTCTTCAAAAATTTATTTTTCCCAAATTAGTCTTGAAATCAGGTCGTCATATGATCAGGGTTGTCTTATATTCAGACCAACACTGTAAATGTTTGGCGTGCAGCAATTACAGGTAATTTTCTCAACATGATGAAACTGTACATTTAGAAAGTCTTACATAAACCTACACCTGTCCCCACATCAAAGGTGACAACTTAAACTTCAAAAGTAGCCACAACTGGGGGTGCTGGTAGCCTGGTCTAGTGGTTAGTGAGTGCGCCCCATGTACGGAGGCTGTGGTCCTCTAAGTGGGTGGCCCTCTCCTGTATGTTATTCTCTCTTTCCCTCAATTTCTGAATCAATCCACTGTCTCTCAAATAATGACATAAAAAGCCCAAAAATAAACCTTAAAAAAAGTAGCTGACTGTCATTTATAAATGGGCTCCAAAATAGCACTAAATATCAGTTTGTATCCAGTCCTCTAGAAAAGCAGTTAATAGTTGTGTACATTTAGAAAAGAATGATGAGTAAAGAGAAACATATGCAGGGAAATGAAAATGTCACGTCTGTCACAGCGGAGACAGAAAAAATCATGGTGATGGAGACGGAGGGATAGAATAAAAGGTGAGACTGACAATCACAAAAACACGAAGATGAAGAAAATGAAGTGAAAAATGAAATAAGCGAGAGAGATGTTTGAATTGGCTCTCCTGTCTTTATTACTTTTCTATAGAGCTGTTTGGAAGGAACAAAGGGAGAGTGTGTCTCCAATGTGTGGGTCCTGGATTCCCAAGGCTACCAGGAACCTGCCTCTGCATTTGAGTGTGTGTCTGCACACACACAAAAAGACACACATATACAGGAACAGGGTGCTCACTGCTTGCCGATGGGTTCTTTCATTGGAGCCCAAGGCTCAACCTTCAGCTAGCACAAGCACAAGGCAGGCAGGAATGAATAGGCGCCACGCAAACACAAGCTAGCACAAGCACAAGGCAGGCAGGAATGAATAGGCGCCACGCAAACACAAGCTAGCACAAGCACAAGGCAGGCAGGAATGAATAGGCGCCACGCAAACACACACACATGACCATGTCTTCCTACGCCTCCTCTCCATTCCTCCCTCCCTCTAACCATCCTCCACCATCTTTTTTCTCATTTTTTCTGTCTTTTTATTCATGTAGAGTAGACGAGAAGGTCCTTGGCTATCTCTGTCTGTCTGTCTGTCTGTCTGTCTGTCTGTCTGTCTGTCTGTCTGTCTGTCTATCTACACTGAAAGGGACAAAGGAGGACATACTTATATTTTTTAAGTTAATGATAGCAGTCCGTAACGCATCGAAGACATTCACTGTAGAACAAGAGAAAACAAGAAAACTTTAACTATTGGATAGCTCTTCTGGAGTCTTTATATCGCTTTTAGGTGACATTCATGCCAAAATTAATCTTTCGCCTCACGTCGCCTCACGTCTTGGCCAAAAAGTTGCACTAGAACACACCGCAAATACTACAGTCGACGGCCAACCACCACGTACGTTCTGCGCATGCGTGAGAGGAAATTACTCTCCATGCCAGCAGGCAGTGGCAGTCCGTTGTTATGATACGAGAAGATAATTTTCACACCGCTGTCGCTCACCACTCGTTTTATAGGTAGCCTACTAATCGCGAATAATGTCTGATAAAAAGATGAAAATGGCACTGGCGTTGTCAGCCCTTGGTCTTTTAGTGGAAAAAGAAAAGAAGAGGTGGAGGTGACAAATAAGGAGAAACCGCACTAATGGGTGAAAGCCCGGATACTACAGCGGCATGCTCAAGGGGCTTTCCTGAATCTGTGTCGAGAGCTGGAGATAAATGAAACCTCTGAACAGACAATCAGAGAGATTCCTCTCACCGACCGCCGTCGCCGATCAACATGTCGAATCAGCCAAAAAAAGGCAGATGGGGCCGACAGGTAGCGACGGAGCCGGACACACCGCAAAAACTAGGTTGACAGCCTCACCGACGGTCCATATAGGATTGTCGGCCGATGATCTCCTTGGTGTTTCAGGGCCTTTAGAAGCACTTTTTGCCACAAGCCAACATTCACCCATTCATACATTGATAAGCAGAGGCTGCTGTGCAAGGTGCCAAACGGCAAAGCAGGCGGCCCAGGTTTGAATCTGACCTGTGGCTCCTTTCCCCTGTCCCCCCTTTACCCACTCTCTCTCTCTCTCCCTGATTTCTCCCTGATTCTATCCGCTGTCCTACCTTTCCAATAAAGGCACACAAAGACCAAACTTCTCAACAATCAATGTTACTGTAGGCTGAGCGCTCAATTAGCAAAGCAACAAGATTGCAAACTCCACATGGCAAAAACAGATGCAAAAAAGAGCAATGCAGCTGCACAGAAACTGCACATTATGGACTTTGCTGAACCTTATTCCCCACTGAGAGAATCCCCAAAGCAGTCCTACCGGTTCATTTTACAGTGTATCCTCTCTCCATCTGTTTCACACTCTGTGTTACTACAATGTGCCAACACCAGGGACGTGCAGAGTAGGGATGTGTGCTTGGATGGGGAGACATTGTGGGCTTTTTGAGGGAGGGACTTTTGAATAATTAACCTCCACATTGATGCTATTTCATTCAAGGTGCAGCCCCCTTTTTAATATTCAAATACACGTTTTAATCAATGAAAATGTGAGATGTGTACCTCACACTTAATGCACGCCTGATTTGATTAAACATGTAATGAAAAGAGTTGGATAAAAAGTTAAAGGTCCGTGTACGAAGTATAATTCATTTGCAATAGTTCATGTTTTATAATTAAACATGCCAGTTTAAGGGGTATTGCCTAATTTCATTGTCCGACTTGGCGAATGCAAATACACGTTTTCGCAGGTTTACTCATTCTCCCACAGCCGACTCAGTCTAACGTTGTTAACGCTTTGACTGTATTATTGTTTCATTGAGCGAGGACGTGCAAAGCTATTCAGCGCAGCTTGTTGCATTATCCAACTTGTACAATGAAAATTGAACCAAGGAAGTCAACAACCGGAAACAGACACAGCTCGCCTTAAAAGTTGGGCTTCGTTGGTTGCCGTGATAATTTCCATCTGTTGGTCATGAATTCATTCGCCAGTCGGGGAGAACACTTTTATTAGCCTAGTTATTTGATTGATGTCAATGTATTCGTCTACTTATTTGATTAAGAGAGTGTGACTGCTAGAAAGTGTAGCATATTAGCCTACATAGCCTACTTTTAACTGTAGGCTATATATTAGGAAAGGACTGGACAGGAGATCATCAAAAATGCTGGCGTCTGCAGTGCACACTTCCACTTAGTAGACGAAGTTTAGATTAAAACGTGATTCAATAATGCATTGCAGCGCAGTCTTTCAATTCTGTTTAAACTGCTCATTTCCGTGAATATTTTCGCCGAACGGCTTGAACAACGTTAAAACTTTCGCCCTTTATTAAAAAGTTTAAACCTTCTTTAAACCACTAATACCTAACCTCACTTGCACAATCTCTACCAAATTAACAAAACCGAGAATAAACAGTAACTTTACATAAAAAAAGTTTGTCCTCAATGAAAACATACGCAACTAACACGATTCAAAACCATAGACTGTAAATAATAAATTCAAAACGCACAGCTTTTATTTTGAAGGCGAGATGTGTCTGTTTCCGGCTGTCGACTTCCTTGGTTCAATTTTCATTGTACAAGTTGGATAATGCAACAAGCTGCGCTGAATATCTTTGCACGTCCTCGCTCAATGAAACAATAATACAGTCAAAGCGTTAACAACGTTAGTCTGAGTCGGCAGTGGGAGAATGAGTAAACGTGCGAAAACGTGTATTTGCAATTGCCAAGTCGGACATTAAAATTAGGCAATACCCCTTAAACTGGCATGTTTCATTATACATCATGAACTATTGCAAATGAATTATACTTCGTACACGGACCGTTAAATATATTTAGGTTACATTTAGTTCTTCTTTGAAACATAACAAAAGGTTTTCCTACAGTCGCACACATTTTCTGGCGTGTCTGCACTATTTACCTCTCATCATTGGCCCGTCCCTCTCTTCCTCTTGAGAAATGTACAGAATCTTATTAGCCGACATTGTTGGAGAAGTTACTTCAGAGTCTAATTTCTGTTTTGGATCATAAGTGTGAGTTGTGTTTTTTCGCAAACACAAGACTTTGGACATCTCTCCTCTTCTGCTCATGCAACCTTAGTCTGTGTATATCTGTTCTTTGGATCAGGCTGTGCACAAACAGGAAATAACGAAAAAGGGCTGTGATGGCCAGAGCCACACAGGGGTATTATCACTCACCCACACGCTCACCTCATTAGTGGTTCACCAGCACATGTTTATTTTGCAGTCAACCGCACAAACAGCTTACACGCTTAGTTTGATTTGTTGTTAGTTTGATTTTGTTAAGTCTGAATGTTGTAAGAACAACAACAAACTGAGTGGATGCTACTCAGAAGATCAGTGAAATGTAACTGTTACAAGTTACATTTGAGCAAAAAGTTGATGTGCAATATGTGAATTAATAAAAAAGTATGTTAACATTAACAAAACACATTTGCCCGCCAGGTGATGACGAGTCAAGTCGTGAAGTCGGGCACCTAATTCTTTTCCGAGTTTCCCAGTTGTTGTTCCGACTTGAACAGGTGTATTTTACAACTTGGAAACTCGTTTTTCCGATGGGTCCAACACCACATGAATGCACCATTATGCTGGAGCGAGCTCACTGGAGCAGACCATGTGCTGTGATGTTAATTTTTCCTTGTGTTTAGTTCATTTGGCGTCCATTTTGTCTACCCCTTGTGTTTGATTTGGTTTGGCCATCCAAATATATAAGTTCCCTTTTGTCTCATTTTGTGTAAGGTCTGTTTTTTGAGTTCATACCTTATTTTTCATCTTGTTGATTTAACGTTATATTAAGGTGACCTCTTTTATTGGCCTTGTTCTTTTAATTTGGTTCGTAAACTTGGTTTTCTGTTTTTGGGTAAAATAAAAACCATGACTCCTGTGTCTTGTGCATACGCCTGGGAAATTCAGAGTCCAGCTCCACTCCCCTATTGTATGGGGTCCCACAGGGGTCGATTTTAGGGCCACTGTTTTTCTCCCTGTCTTTATTGCCTCTGGGCTCCATCTTGAGAAAGCATGGCATCTCCTTTCACTGCTACGCCGATGACAGCCAGATTTATGTGCCATTGAAAAAGAACGATGCTTTCTCCCTCGCGCCACTTCTGTCATGTCTTGAAGACATCAAAGCCTGGTTGGCTCTCAACTTCTTAAATTTTAATGAGGAAAAAACTGAGGTGATGGTGTTCAGTCCCAGTGGCCCTTGTGTAACCCCTCCTGTAGACCTGGGCCCGTTGGCAGCCTATGTAAGACCGACAATCACAAATTTGGGTTTTAAGATGGACAGTGATTTTAAACTAGATCGACAAATCAGTGCAGTCGTTAAATCGAGTTTTTTCCACATTAGGCAGCTGGCAAAAGTGAAGCCCTTCCTCACCAAACAACACCTTGAAACAGTAATCCATGCCTTCATTACATCTCGGCTGGATTACTGTAATGCACTTTATTTTGGGGTCAGCCAGTCCTCCCTTGCCCGCCTCCAGTTGGTGCAAAATGCAGCCGCTCGTCTCCTAACTGGAGCACGTAAAAGGGAGCACATAACTCCCACCCTGGCTTCCCTCCATTGGCTACCCGTGCATTTTAGAGTCCATTTTAAAATTATTTTATTTGTTTTTAAATCTTTAAATGGTCTCGCCCCACCTTACCTCTCTGAGCTGCTCCAACCTTACACCCCTTCTCGGTGCCTCAGGTCAGCTGACCTGCTGCTCCTCGAGGTGCCGAGGTCAAAACGGAAGCTCAGAGGGGATAGGGCTTTCTCTGTTGCGGCTCCAAATTTATGGAACGTACTGCCACTGCACATCAGACAAGCCTCTTCACTGTCCATTTTTAAGAATCACCTTAAAACTCATTTTTATTCCCTGGCTTTTAACACTGCATGAGGCTCTGCTCTTTTTAGTGTTTGACTGTTGTTTTATTGTATGCATTTTGCTTATTTTATTTATTTTATCCATTGTTTTATGCCCTGTGTTGTGTTGGCTGCTTATGTACAGCACTTTGTGTCGGCTGTGGCCGTTTTAAAGCGCTTTATAAATAAACTTGAGTTGAGTTGAGTTGAGTTGTGCCTGACTACTTGGTCCCTATCACGGGCACTTAATAGAGGTTAAAAGGGCAGGAGCACCCGCCCCTTATGATGCCTATGTGTGCACTTACCTATCCAACACTGCACAATGCAGCAGCTGACGTACCTACTCTGCACACAGCGACTACACTGTTCAATCATTTTTGTTCTCTCAGTTCAAAGTCGGACTGTTATGCAAAAATTATACAACCTTTAAAGTTTGTAAAGAGTCTTTTCATAACTGAATCACTTCAAGTTCAAGGTGATGCTGCATCACATCGCTAAGAAGTGACACTCATTTATTATCATCATTGTAGCCAGCAGCTATCTGTGATTCACCAAGCTGAATAAAAAATTCATATCTTTTGAGCACCTGTGGGGAAATGAGTGATTCATTATTCTGTTCTTCCTCAATGCTTGACCATGATTATCAAGCAGAGTATGTCATCAAACAATTCTGTAACAGACCTTTGTAAGTGGACATTTGGTTCTTCGTAGAGGTTAGGACTTCTGTATTTGTAAATGCTGGCCTATAAGAAATGCTGTCGCTGATGTGTCTACCATAGAATATATGTTTCTAACGACAGACGTGGGGCAATCCACTGTTGATCAAACAGAAGTCCTCAGGTACAAGTTCAGCAACATCTGTTTCAAATCCATCTGACTCAAAGATACACACCCAGGTTTATGACATGTATCGTATGGAAGAATGAAAGGTCATCAGAGTCGTGCTACAGACTGCTAAAACATTCCACCAGTCAAACTTGTGCAAAAAAGAATGGTATACTATAGGAGTGTGCTGTAAACCATGTTTCATTGCCTGCACCGGTATGACATGAATTTATGCAAGACCGTCATTACCAGTTTAAACACAGTCGTAAACACAGAAGGCAACACCAAGCCTACCTGCTACAGCAGAGCCAGCAGTCTCACACAGTCATTGATCAAAGGGCACTGCAGCATATCTCTTTCTATCTGTCTGAGGTTTTCACCTTAGCTATTTGCTGGAATGGATTTGCATCTCCATTACAACAGGTCCACCTGCTTACAAGTGTGTTTAAACTGATGTCTCACTTGATTGAGGGCGCGATCACACTGGCAATCCGTTAGAAACTAATATGATAAAATACAAAACACAATCCCTGACTGAGCGGCACAGCAGTCACAACTCCAAATGCCTCCTCTCTGATGAAGCCAGCACTGGCCTTTTAAGCTTTGAGGCCAGGTGCGCCTCGTTGGGCAATTAATGACTTCACCTGGGCTGGAGACAACAGAAAAACATCTTTCTCTGGTCTCACGCACAGAAATGAGTTAGAAATCCCATCACACAGGCTTGTTTCATGGGTAGAATTTTTTTTTTTTTGTAACTCTTTTGAATTTTATATACTTTATTAATCCCTGAGAGGAATTCTGGTTTTACACTCTGTTATTGAGAGACATGCTTCTCATACACATAGGCCCGAATCACACACATGCACAAACAGGACCTGCGGACATGCATTACTGGAGAGATGTCAGAGTGGGGCTGCTACGCAGGGAGCGCACCAGAGCAGTTGGGGGTTTGGTGCCTTGCTCAAGGGCACCTCGGCAGTGCTCGGGAAGTGCCTTGGCACCTCTCCAGCTACCAGACCAACTTCCATATTACGATCCGCACCGACCCTCTGGTTCCCAAACCAAGTCCCTACAGACTGAGCTACTGCCGCCCTCAGAATGGACGTCTTAGTACGTGAATATGTGTTCAAATGCATGATCCCTTTTAATACTGTAATACCGTGACATAATAGGTTACTGCAAAAGCAGAAACAATACAATGATATGAATCTGAGGTCATATTGACCACCACAAACGTATCAGTTTGGCAGTGCAAAATCCCCACATACTTCCTTTAGGCCCCAATTTCCTCGAGGAATGTGATACAAACCTCTGCCCTCATTAGAGAGATGTATTCATGGTTACACCACCTGAAGTGACGCTGCAAGTGAGAGGCACTCATTTGCCCATGTATTGTTAAGCAATCTGGATTAAGACTTCTACCAAATGGCACTCAGCTAATTAGCACTGAACTAAAACAATAGGGCTGCAAAAACAAGCTTGTAATATCTTCTACAGCTCATTTTGTGACTCATTCTTTTCTTTCTTTTTTTTCCAGTGGACATCATGCTGGGTTCTAAAAGCTCTCAAAATCCATCTACAGCTGATTCCTATCAGGGAAGAAGTGTGTGTGATTGTGTGTGTGTGCATATGACAGGGAGTAAAAGACAGATAAATAGAAACAGACGGACAAATAGAGCAGTTTTATATCTCCTCCCAGCTGGTAATCAGACATCAAAAACACAGCGAGAGGGTCGTGTTCCACTAAGTGGCGATTGATCGTTGTGTGAGTGTGTGAAGTGTGTGTATAGGGAATACATGGGTGATCGTTTGACTGGTCCTGCTAAACTGACACACACACACCTGCCTCACTTTTGTCTCATCTTCAGTGTTATCTCTCTTCTCCTTCATCACCCCCCTCGTTCTCTCTGCTTCAATCCGTCGCTCTGAGGAGTGGGTGTGCTCTCCGCTGTCCTTCTCCAATCTCCCTCCTCAGTGTGTGTCCACCGCTACCATGGACACAGCCCACACACAAACACACACACACCTCTCACCTTCTACTACTCTCCCCCTCTCTTTCTTTTTCTTACAACTTCCTTCCTCCTCTGTCCTTCTTCTTACCCCTTCCTCCTCCTCCTCCTCCTCCTCCTCCTCCTCCTCCTCCTCATCTGCTCCTACTTCTCCTCATTAAGCCTTCACCATCCCCTCTCTGACTCCTGCTTAGTGCCAACTTATCAAAGCACAGGAGGACATCAGGGGGAGGTGGGTCAGATAAGACGATGGAGTGTGTGTGGGCAAAAACAGAGTGTAACTGTCTCCATGTGTGTCTATTTGTGTGTTTATGCGTGTCTGTTTTTGGATGTGTGATCCGTTTATTTTCTTTCTTGCCTTGAGCGTTGTCAAGGTGACACAGAGTCCAAAGCAGCCTCACCCTCTGTCTTCACCAAAACAAAGCAATTACACAGAGACGGAAATGAGGGCGCCACTTCTCACAGCCCTCACACACAGAGGGTCGACATGACATTGCCTTTGATCTTAACTGTTCACACAATTATCTACTTCTACACAATAAAAAATCCAAATAGATATTCTGGTGATTTCTCATAACCCTGGCTTTTGAAAGCTTTGAAACAACAGTCTAAAAACACACAGGGCCCTTTTTCACACCCAGAGCCAAGCACTCCGGTGTGCAATGAGAGAGTCGTTGCTATTTTCCAACAAATGCAGTTGTCATTTTCACTCCCTGGGCCAAGGTTGTGTAAAAAGCAAATTAACTTAAAATAGCTTGTAGCAATCTTGAGGATGCAAAGAGCAACTGCACCAAAGACGAGAAAAACATGTTCAAAGAAACATTCCTGCTTGAGCCCTGCATTGGAAGAAAAAACTCCAGCTAGAGACCGACTTCAAGCTGTCCATCGTGCTAGCTCTGATGTGCTCTATGCCTACCCCACACTGAAAGAGTTTTAAAAGCTTTAATGTGAGAGACCCCACACATGATAAGAAATCATGATAGATTTAACAGTTTTTGTTTCTATAGAGTGTGGAGAGCAAAGATATGACCTCAACAGCTCACCACACACCTCCATTCAGTGACAATCTGAAGTCCAGAGTCCCAAACCTAGAAATCTTGTAAAATATCTCGCTGTCAAAATGTGAGTGAGCAAAAATGGTGGACAAAAGGCAGGTAGAATTTACAATAGGTTTTGGACTCTTATACTGAAAATTTACAAAAAAACAAAAAGCTAAACTATGGATCAATTTGTGGAGATGACATGAACATGATCTGTACATGTTACAGCGCAAGCTGAACCTCAGTAAAAATATATTTCCTGTTGTTGTTGTGCTTCTCTCTTTAGTCCGCTCGCTTCCCAATTGGCTAATGTTTGATTCCACGTGACAATCCACAGATTGCTTGCTTGGCTGCCCTTTGGGTTCCCTCCGACACACAACAGGATATGGAAAGGTAATAATTAAACATGTTAAGTATTTAGGATTTGGAATCGATGCAGCCTGGAAATTCTTCCAAGCAGAAAGGATCACTCCTAGCAAACATCACACTTAAGGAAAGTGTGTCAAGATATTCGTTAGACCAATCAGAAATTAGAACTTTGCACAAGATTGTCAGAATCGAAGAATCGGGTGGTGTAAACCCCGCCTAAAGGGAAATAGAGTTCACGCACTGATTTGTTTGATTGATGTTACACACCAACACTTTTTCTAATGAGGTATTTTTGGACTAAAACTGATGAAGAACACCAGAGTCATCAGTGGTTGATTTCAAAAAGAGCATCTAACTGCAGAAAGAGCATCTTGGTACTAGACGCAGTCATCCACCACCAAACAGTGCTCACTGGTTTTTGGCAGATAGCAGATTGTATGCCTTGTGAAACTGGCCACTGTACAAATGGTTAACATTTCATATTTTAAGACATATTCTTTAGTATTTTATTTGTTGCAGGGACACAGGCAAAGAGCAATGCTTCATTTGTAAAATACAAAGTAGATGTTATGGTTACAGGTTTCACAACCTATTTGCAACCCATGTCCCGGGCTAGGCTTTTAGGATTACAACAGATACTGTATCTACCATGTACAGTAGGTGACCTTATCATAGGGTTATCATAAAGTACAATACTTACTACACAATAAAGTCCACTGCATTGCCTCTGTTTGTTTTTTTATTCATGAGGAAATGAAATAAAATTTAACTTAAAGGCTTATATAAAAATATACATATTTTTAATTCAACCTTCTTACTTCTCTGTTCCCTGTGGAGAATCTGCTAATAATCTTCAGGGAAAAGTAAAGGTAAGTGAGAAGACTATTACTGGGATGATGGACATTAGCCTTTTAGTAATGTTCAGAAACTGTGTTACCGTCAGAGCAGACTGACCCTCAGAGAAAATGAGAAGGTTAGTCTGGACTCCAGAGAAAATAATCTGTTTGACTGGATCATCACGTGTGCTGTTTCCACCATCTAATAATCAGAATCAGTCTACTTTTCAAACAGGTAGGTTCCAGAGAGGAGAGCAAACAGGTGTCTAACATGCTCTTAGCTTGCGATGTGTCACTGCCCTGTGAAAATGTTGCTATCACTTTTCAGACCCCCACATCCTGCTCAGGATTTTACAATGTAAAGTAAGCATGTAACTAGTTGTCTAAGATAAATGTGTTTCATTTCAGCTAAACATCTCAGAAGCTCAAGGTTTAAACAATCCACCTGCCACAGCATGGTGCGGTGTTCAGTCAGCCAGAAACACTTCTAAACATATGAACAGCCACCTGCTGTGTACTGTAGCTTTAATTAGAATATCTGTTATCAGGAAAAGTTAAGGATTCCTGCCTTTTCTCTCAAACAGAACCAAGGGTTTTAATATGTGTGATGAATGTGCAATTAAGGTCTGAAATTAACGCATACATTTTGTTTTTAAATCGCATGCTATTTTGTACCTACAGGCACACCGTAGTTAATCCACAACAGTGTCTCCCTATAGTCACAGTGATAAAAAATAATGACACTGTGCCTTTAAATGGCTCATTTCACTTTAAGAAACTCAAAGACAGCTCAGCTGACAAGTCCAAAGACATCAAATATTTCACTTTTTAATCATTTCATTTATCTGTTTTCATAAAATATTTTCCAATGTTAAATCAATGTCTTTATCTACTGGAAATTACGTATTTTGTTACTAATAATAATTGTATTTTTACAGGAAGTAAATCACTCTTAGCTTAAGATATAGAAAAAAATCTAAATAAATTGTTAAAATTAAAAATGTAAAATTTCATGCAATTAAAAATGTGATTAACAAATGAAATCCAGGGATTTATCGCATGAAAAAAAATTATCGTTTGACCACCCTGCTTTAATTGTAGAGTACACGTATGATAGAGGGTTCCTTTGCTCAAAAGAGTATTGTGAATGTGTGAAATCTGTCAGTGATATCATCAACGGGAAATGATTTTCTTTAGTGTCTTGGTATGTTGTGTTGGGATTAGGACTGAAATATCTCAACAATGATCGGAGTGATGCCTTGAAATCTCGTTTATGTAAAAACGCTGATTTAATTTAGTTTGGATAATCATGTTTCCTAGACAGTGCCACTAACTTTTACTTTGATTCTTCACTCAGTACAACAAGCACCTTGGCCTCACACTTGTTATATTAAAATGGACACAAATAATCAGAATGTAAAAACGTCAATCGGAAGACTTTGATCTGATACGGCCCATTCAGACAGACATTTCATTTTGAACCAGAGCAGTAGTTTAATGCCGATTGTTGTTCCGATGTACTTTATGTTCACCCACACATTTGTTTCGATCATGTCTTCCGGGTTCCGGTAAAACTATTCTTCCTGTTCATGTCTGCCTCTCTCTTCAACAGTGAATGTCTGAAGGCCCTTGTGCACTCTGCCTGTTTATCGACTGCTGGTGTTCCCTGACAAGTACTGCTGAGCCTGCAGCTACATAAGGAAGAACTGCTTGCAACAAATCCATTTTATAGGCATGATCAAATACAGGATCAGAGTGGATTTATAACAAGAAACTTCACAAACGTGTTTTGGGGAGCTCTGAGACTTTTTTAAACTGATTGAAAAGGAGGATAATATGTGACCTTTCATTTTTGTATTTTCTCTTTATACCTTTTCCTCTGTTCTTTACTTTATTTCTTGTATGTATTTATTCTTGTATGTTCAAAAAAAATGTACAAATGTGCCAGGACGAACAAAATAAATGATGAAACTTGACAACATGTAATGTAAAAAAACCTGCCATATAGTACAAAAAAGAAAGTCAATATATGCTTCATAGCAGGACACGAAGAAAAAAACACTTAGCTGTTGTAAAATAAAATAACATCATAAGGTCAAGGTCAACTTTATTTATATAGCAGTTTAAAAACAGGATTTTTAACACCAATTTAAAGATTGTCACATGGCAAGAATATTTAGTGTCAGTACAGGTATCCCTTGTTCACAGACCTGCACAGCTATAGTTGAACACACACACACACACACACACACACACACACACACACACATGCTTTGAAACAACAGGGTATGATGAGACTTAAAATTAAGAGTCACATTGTGGTTATAATTAAACCAGAAACCATAACTATAATGATAAACATATTTTGGATGTTGTTTCCTGACATCTTTTCTTCATTGCTCTTGATCAAACCAGTTTGAAATTAAAATGTATTTAGCACTCGTGCTGATTAACAAAACTCAACAAGGTGACAGGCCACTTCACCAGAAACCTCTTTAAGTCTACAGTACAGAGCTGCACTGTCATGTTTAGTACCTTCGAAGTGAGATGATTATGTGTTTAAAATGTCTTCAATATTAGTGAAGTGAATGGTCGTGCATCATCTCTTTAATATTCAAGCTATGATCCAATTAACAAATAACACTAAAGTCTAGGTATCGTTGGAGAAGAGCTTGGGTCATTTCAGGACAACTAGACTTTGCATTTGTAGAGTTTCCTAACGTGTGTCTGTGGAGCTACAGGTTTAACATTCTTCATCCTGCAGTCGCGTGTCCGGCAGAAACCAGAACTATCAATGAAATATTGAGCTGTTTACAAAATTTCAGCATCTCTCATTCCTCCTTCCTTCATGTTTGCCTCCTCCTCGCTCCCTTTTCTCCTTTCCCTCCACGCCCTCTCCTGCCAATCATCTGCCAAAAATTATGCAAATGCATCTCTTTAAAATCATGCTGCATTCAGAATTTATGCCCCCCCCCCCCCACATCCCTCCTGTCCAACCTAAAAATGGATGACCTCAACTTAATTTGGAGATGCAATATTTCACGCCATATCACACTCACTCCTTCTGTCTTTCTGTCTCCCTGAAGCATCATTAAAGGTTGACCTGACAGGGAGGGGGTGTGCAGGGTTGAAGGGTATGTGAATGTGTGCACACCCACTTTTTTGTGTCCTTCAATGCCAGTAAGCATCATAGTAGTAGAATGCAAGTGTGTTCATTTGCACATGTCTGTGAGTCGGGATGTGACAAGATATGTGTAAAATATTGCAAGAGGGGGATGCTGTGTCTGTATAATGGGTGGACATTAACTTTGCTTTTCAACCCTTCCACCTTGACCTTAACTGTTTCTCAGTTGCTGCGTGTGCAGACCTGTTCAGAAGACTCATTTAGGGGTCAGTGTTGTGCAGCCACTAGTTTATTTGAGGGAGAAAACTTCAACACAAAACTCCAGATTCACTTGCTAGTGAGCATTTGAGATTTGATTTCATAAGATCTATGGAAAGAATGAAATAATTCAGTGAACAAGATTAAGAACCTTCTATTGATCAGAAAGCAGAGACAGAGGCCCAAAGGCTCCTCATCAAAGTTTGTGAATGAAATTTATTTAGAGCCTAGTGATATTTGGAAAGATTCTCATAACCATATCTTGGATTTTAATATAGTGATGTGTTGTCAGTATGAATCCAAAATATCTTTCTGCTACTCTGCTCTGTGCTCACAAAACAAATCACGTAGAAAATTGAGATGGAGTTGATAGTCCTTTGGATGAAAAGATGCTTGTATAAGTGGCTAATAAAAAATAGAATAAGTCATTTGAAAAACTCTAACCTCTAGACTCTCGGGGTTTGCTTCACAAAAAGATTGTGCACTCCTGCTACACCCGTGCAAATCAGTCCACATCACACATTCAAAAAGCACACACAGAGGGTTAAATCCCCTTTACTGTGCTGCAAAGCAAAACACTGTGCACTCTGTGCATTGGTGCTGATTGCGCGTATGAAAATAAGCCATGATGCATTCATTTGGGGAAAAACTGGCCTTTTTCTGACAGTGGTGCACACACAGATAGAGCGGAGCAATATCAATATAAAACAAAATCATTTGTAAATTAAGTCTTTAAATGTTTAAATGTTCGGGGCTGTCAGTGGTTCGACACTTCATCCACATTTTGTGCAGATGGCCATTCACATGACGGCTGTTTTTTTCCCCCTTTTCGAGTTGTCCTGGCTTGCTCCATTAAAGGAGGGAAGCTTTGTTTTAAACAGTGAAACTCATAAAACACTTTTTATATCTGACAACAAAGTTGGAAAAGTTACCCCCTTCCCTCCTAGTTCCTCATCTTTCTGTGGACAGAATTTTGCTCTGTCAGCACAAGACCGACAGAGTAAAGGTGCAAACAACTTCTCTCTACATTCAGACACAAAACAAGACCATACTGCACAGAGCGGGACATGAATATCATTCGTTTGTGAATTAGACCTTGAGACAGAGCAGATAGTGGGAGCAAATGATGCACAATTTTTGGAGCTAATAGCAGACGCAACCCGTACTTAGTAAATCAGACCCTCACACTTGTGGACTCATCCCTTCTACGATGAAGTAGCAGGTATTGTCCAGGTATAATTACACACACAAGGAATTTGACTCTGGTGAACTGTGCTCTCTATGTGTAAAAAGTACAACATTAAATATCACCATAAAATAAGCAAAGACTAATATGTACAAGGCTAAATAAGAACATAGTGCAGTGGTGAGTAGTGCAAAAATGATGAGATAATTATGATAATAAATACGTAATTGTGTAACAGATGGTTATACATGAGGTAGTTTTACAGTATTTACATTAAGGTGTCTGACTGGCTAGAACATTTGACCACATTAGAATAACTCCTACTCCATTGGCTTATAGGCACATCATTCATATTAGTTTGGTTTTCTTAAAACATGCTCTCTGATCTGAGAATAAAGGGCTCCAGTGGTGTTAAAAAGAAGTCTGCATGCTGCAGGACCTTTCCTCTCTTGCCATATTCTACTGGAATCGTGTTCCTGCTGGTATCTGACAATATGACTATAATGTGGACTTTCACTCTATTTCTCCCCTTAACTGGAAGTTATCTGTTTATTCTCAGACAGAATCAGCAATGGTAGATTTAAAATGTATTCCATGAAGGTTTGCCTCAGTCTACTAGTGCTTCACATTTGCAGAAAACTCCTGAAAAACTCCTGATATTTGCAGGAGGAGCTGTATGTGTGAACGCAAACAGCCACATTTTTCGCTCGGACTTCACCCGAAGTTTCTCCTGACAGACCCGAGTATTTTTTGCCCTGCAAGTCCGAATGAGCTGATGTGAGAACGCCGCAGAATATTATCCAGAGAATTCATCTTGAGCCATTGGAAGGGGGGAATAACGTTTATATACTGTTACTGCTGCACGGTGCATAGAGTGTCTGCAGGCGATCACTATGTTCTCAGCGCACGTAGTTAAACAGCTGCATTACGTATCTGTTCGTCAGTATGTTGTTCTCCGCTCTTTTGTTGACATTGTGATACCGAAAAACTACACGTAGCGTTGATATAAAGGCATATATTCTCATTATACTGTAGCATCGTATAGCGGACTCTGTTACTTCGTCTGCTACTTCCTTATCTTTTTTTTACATCACGTTTTACCTCGGAAGACCCTCTGCCCCCCCTCCGGTCTGACAGGGATAGTCTCCCACTGTGAGGAGCATATGTGAACTGCCAGGTCGAGAGAATATCAGGAGCAGTCCTCCTGAAATTATCTAGATATTTTCAGGAGTGTTTATGTGAAAACGGCTCAAGTGAATAATTTAACCCTCCTGTTACCCTCAAAGTGACTAAAATCGTTAACCCTCGGGGTAAAGAGTACTTTGTAAGTATAGACACGCCCATCCCTATTGGGAAGAAGAATGTGCGGAAGAAAATAATATATGTTTGTGTTCAAGTTTACATTTTGTGTTATTCCCTAAAATGTCTCAAATTTAACAGTTTCTGTTTTGGACACTTTAGTGGATAACGAGATACGCCTTTTTAGAGTGAAAAACATAAAAGAAACACATTTACTCTGCAGTTCTGTTTATCCAAAATTATCTACATCAAAGGTGAAAACTTTAGGAAGTTTTACCAATTAATGATGCACTCTTACTGCTCTGTTCTTCCTGCTGCTGCGTTCTCTCTTTCCAGTTCTAGTAGAAAAGAGAGATGAGTAAGCTATGAGTCTAATTATTAAGGGTTACATGAGCACCATTTGCAACCCATTCTCACTGTTAGTCTGTCCTACATCATTTTCTCAAGCACAGAAACACTCTTGGTATTTCATACAATAGCACACACACTTGTGGCATCAACGCTTAAGGACGTTATGCACGTCAATACCTTGGACTTTGACCATCTCTTTATGTGTTATAGATTTCATTAAATTGAATTAATTTCCCTGCAAAAGTATGAACACAGTGTTGCAAACAGATGAAGGAAGAGATCTATGCAGGAGATTTGAAGAAAACCACAGAAAAAAGGCTTTTAGGACTGAAGGGAAGGGAGAAGCAATAACATTGTAACCAGCTAGGTGAAAGGCTAAACAAAAGGAAGAGAAGAAGGGATGTGAAAGAAACAGAAACAGGATCTAGAGGAAGAATTTGCAAGGAGAAAGGGAATTAACAGGGAAGGTGACTGAATGAAGTGATGATGGGAAACATAAAGAGAGACAAATTCAGTTATATCTTGGAGGAAAGTGGAGAGAGAAAAGGAGAGCAGGAGGGAGAGTCGGAGGGGGGGATGGATTAAAAAGAAACAGGATGATGGTGGAGAAGAGAAATGTGTGATTTGGCAGCAGGATGAACGTGGAAGCCAGCTTCACCCACTGAGTCCTCTCCTCTTCTCCCGCTCACAGTCTTTTGTCAACTTCTCACCTCTTAATATAAATTGATTGTGAAAACATAGCTTTGGAACTTATACAAACAAATAACCTTGAGTTGTGCTGGTATTAGTACACTTTGTACTGAATAATAGGTCCCATATGCAAAAACACCTTAAATAACAATCACACTGCTTCACACAAAAGTATTCAGAGACTAAGGCTGGTTTTAATGCCAAAATACATGTTTGTGTATGTTGAAGTTCAGTAACAAACATCCATTAATCAATCAATCTTTATTTGTAAAGCGCCAAATCATTAGAAGTGGTATCTCAAGACACTGCACATTAATCCACAATAAGCAAAGCACTTGGCAACATTTAGCAAAGTAGTTAAATGTCGCTATTATTATTACTTCAGCTCTAATACACCTAGAAGACTGCCAGATCCTGTATTATCAACAACTGACAATGGCTGGTCATCAAGATCAATGAACTGTATAAGCTTCTGTTACTTTTACCGCCCACAGTTTGTCTCTGGACATTTTCTCTCTCTTCTCCAGCGTTTGCTGCAAAGTTGGTTGTATTGGTTTCCCCAGGCTAGCTTTAGCATTCTCTGCAGTGTGCTGGTTCTTCAGATGTTGATTCAAATAACTCGTATTAAAGGAGTTAATTGCTGCCTCTCCCCTTCCAAGACTTGGGACTTGCCCTCAAAAGACTTGAGACTTGCCTTCAAAGACTAGAGACTTGCCATGGACTCGCACTAAAAGACTTGAGACTTGACTTGGACTTGCCCTCAAAGACTTGAGACCTGACTTGGACTAGCACATTAAGCTGTGAGACTTGGCTTGGACTCGTCCTCAAAGACTTGAGACTTGACATGGACTCGCCCTCAAAGACTTGAGACTTGGCTTGGACTCGTCCTCAAAGACTTGAGACTTGGCTTGGACTCGTCCTCAAAGACTTGAGACTTGGCTTGGACTCGTCCTCAAAGACTTGAGACTTGGCTTGGACTTGTCCTCAAAGACTTGAGACTTGGCTTGGACTCGTCCTCAAAGACTTGAGACTTGGCTTGGACTCGTCCTCAAAGACTTGAGACTTGGCTTGGACTCGTCCTCAAAGACTTGAGACTTGGCTTGGACTTGTCCTCAAAGACTTGAGACTTGGCTTGGACACGTCTTCAAAGACTTGAGATTGACATGGACTCGCCCTCGAAAGACTTAAGACTTGAATTGGACTCGCCCTGAAAGACTTGAGACTTGACTTAGACTTGCCCTCGAAAGACTTAAGACTTGACTTGGACTCGCCCTCAAAGACTTGACTTGGATTAGCCCATTAAGACGTGAGACTTGACTTGGACTCGCCCTCAAAGACTTGACTTGGATTAGCCCATTAAGACGTGAGACTTGACTTGGAGTCGTCCTCAAATACTTGTGCCCATCTCATCTTAAGAGTAACGTTTACTGCTGAATGAGATGCCAAAGTGCTGTGACAAGGCGAAGCTATTTGCTAACTTGTGAATGTGATCAGTCTGCCATGTCATCAATGTTTTAAAACCGCAGGTGTGACTGAAACATGACATTGGCTACATTCACTCAAAATCTGCACCTTCCTGCAGGTACGTGGAGGTGAAGGAGTGTTAATAAGTTCCTTTGAACAAAAAAACTATCATATAATTATGAAAGTCCCGGGACTAACAAGAACTTGAACCGTTAACTCGATGTCTCTGTCTATTATTAATTCATGTTGTCACTGTGCCTTTCAAATTGTATCTATGCTGTGAGTATTCTTGGAGGAGAGGGGACGTTTTTCAGCAGATGATGGCTGATGTTTTATTCTAATTGTTAAAAACTAGTGCTAATGCTAGATGCTAGTGATGTATTAAATGACAGTCAGACAAAGAGGGATTCAATCGAAGTATGGCACACTGTATCCTGTTCTGTCCCATGAGTTTACACATCTCGTATTCAGATCTACAAGCCATCTGAACTCTAGACATACTTGTACTGCAGCACTCTGTGATGTGTGGGTGTGTGTGTGTGTGTGTGTGTGTGTGTGTGTGTGTGTGTGTGTGAGCTTTCCGTCAATGCCATTTGACAGTGGGGTGTCAAAACTCACTGACAGCTGACCCACACGGCATGCATGACTAATGAATGCTTACTCTCACACACACACACACACAAACACAAATGCGCGCAAACACACACACGCACACACGCTCACACTCGCAAACACACACACACACACACACACACACACACACACACACACACACACACACACACTTCCTTCACCAGTAAGCATAAATGTGCTTTCTCTTTTATGCTCTCTGTCTTTGTCTTCTATTTATCTGTGAGCAGCCTCTGTGTGTGTGTGTGTGTGTGTGTGTGTGTGTGTGTGTGTGTGTGTGTGTGTGTGTGTGTGTGTGTGTGTGTGTGTGTGTGTGTCCTTGTATGTGGACAGCTGTGCACTACTGATCTTCCGTCCTTCCCTGTGGACAGTTCACACTGTGCATGTGTGCACCAGCTCTCCTCTGAATGTCCTACACACACGCACACACACACACACACACACACACACACACACACACACACACACACACAATCATTCGATTAACTAAAAATAAATGTATGTTAGTCCAACTAAAACCCTGACCCTAAATGGAATTTCTCTAGGTTTGACTTAGGCCTCGTCTAAACGTAGGTGGGTATTTTTGAAAACAGGTTTTTCTGTGCGTTTTGGCCTTTCGTACACATTGAAACGGCGTTTTAGGTCACTGAAAACACACCTTTTGGAAAACTCCTTCGAAAGTGACAGGGAAATTTGATGTTTGGGCTTGTTACTGTACGTTACACTGTGCGCCGGTTTCTCCTCCGTTTGGCGTCATTGTGCGATGCTGTCACTTTTGTTTACATGAGATTAGTGCGAAAGCAGACGTAACCACCTAGTGCTGGTCTTAATGTTGCTAACTGGACTTTTTACATGCTTACACATACACAGTGACTCTCTCACTATGTTGACGAGCAGAGACACCAGAATGGACTAGGCC
Source organism: Tautogolabrus adspersus (assembly GCA_020745685.1). Lineage (NCBI taxonomy): Eukaryota > Metazoa > Chordata > Actinopteri > Labriformes > Labridae > Tautogolabrus > Tautogolabrus adspersus. Next base: position 5,745,790 of record CM036539.1, read on the forward strand.
TACTTTATAAATGAAATGGTCATTGCAGAGGAGTGGCGAGAACATTTAAGCATGTCATGGACATCGTTTTTGGCTTAAATCAATCAAACAATCATTATTAGTATAGCGCCAATTCATAACAAGTGCTATCTCCGATGGTAGTGGCTGGGCATCGGGTGTTGGTTGGGACGGCACAGTCTGATGGTGGAGGCTGGGCGTCGGGCGGTGGTTGAGTGGCGACACAGTCCGATGGCATGCTCATGACAACCGTAAAAGTGCGTTTTTGCGTTTTCATGTGGACGAAGATGTTTTTGAGCGTGTGTGGACAGGATAATTTTTTGAAACGGAGGAGGAAAACCTCTGTTTTAAAAAATACCCGCCTACGTGTGCACAAGGCCTTACACACTGATAAATGTTCACACCTTAAAGCAGACACTTCTTGTTCCAATATATTGACAGGAGAGCTTGTTAGAGTGTTACTGAAGAACAGAAATGAGAAACCAAGCCATGTGCTCCGAGTCCAAAGAAGCTACTATCTTTATAGCACTGTGATTAACTGAAGGAAAAAACACTCATACCCCATGGTTTAGACTTGTAACGCTGACTAAACATCTGTATTTTTCACACGTCAACATCTGTCACTGTACCCAAAAAAGGTGAGAAATGATTGAATGATGAATTTATTTAGTTTGAATGTGACAATTTAATCTAAAAGAAAATGAAAATCTTGTTTTATTTGAAAAGTCAAAACAACAACCTACTTTGTTTGATTAAACGTGTTTGAATCATCTTATAATCAGGGTCCTCTTATATTTGTACCAATACAAAACTGTTCAAAGATCGACCCCACCAAGATCGTCCCTCAAGTGTTCATGTTGTTTTTAAATTATATTCGATCTGTTGATGAGGTTTCTGTATATACAGTACGTCTGTATCTATATGCCATGTGTTTTTTATATTCTATCATTCAGTGTTTCTTACCTGCATTTAAAATGTTAGCCTCTTATGATGAGGCTATACTAAGGGCTGAACAAATAATTGCATTTATGATGATCACACAAGGCTGCCATTACGCTCTGGTCACGTGACAGGCAAGTGGGAGTAGAGCAGTCGGCTAAAAGCTGAAGCAACAACTTGGCCCTCAACACTCTGACCTGGTGAACAATGGCCTCAGGCTCGACAGAACCTGGCACTGTGGACACTTTGGTATCAGAGAAGAGCAGTTCATCTTTTTTGTCGAGTTGTTTTGTCTTTATTGTATATTTTGGGTTTAAAAAACAAGATGCAGTGTCATTTATAGTACAGAAACTGCCTTTACTACTGATGCTACCTCACGGGGCAACACTGACCTGTATCAGCACTTAGAAAAAAAACATCACAAAGCCTGTACAATAGTTGCATTGTTTAGATGTCGACCACCAGTATGTCAAGTAAGCCAAATGCAACCAGACAGTGATCACTGACCAAATGTTTGAATGTATAACTCCATGTGAATGTAGTTCAAAACTGCACAGCACAATAACTCAGGCAATAACAGAGTTCATAGGGAAATATATGATGCCTCTCAACACAGTAACCATGACAACGACCAATGCAATTGCAGGAAAATATTTAAACAAAGGATAAGAACCTACAGTTTTAGTACGAGATGTAGCACCTCAATCAGTGTATTTATGGCAGGAACAAGTGGTCAGCAGACTTCTCTCTCTCTCTCTCTCTCTCTCTCTCTCTCTCTCTCTCACACCTAATATCACCCTTACGTATTGGAAAGAATAACCTAATATAGAGCTAAATCATTTCTGCATAGCCAATAATCTGCCTGCAACAGTTTCTGCTGTTTTTTGTTTTTTTTTACTGAATCCAACAGAAAATGATTGTGTCAATTTATACTGAATGAAACTAGAAAGATAAGAGTGAGACAAAACTGTTGGAAAACTGTTTAAAAACAAAAAGTTGTCATAAATACGAGTGAAAACTAGAAGGAAACAAAAAAACAGCAGGCATTCAGCAAAAAGAGAAAAAAAGATAAAGTATTTAGTGCAGGCGGGAGGGGATGGAGAGTTGGAAAGGGGGTGTGAGGCTGAAGAGTGCTGTACAGATTTGCAGTCAATTAAGTTGGATTTAGTGGGCCTATGATGAGATCCTTACTGACTGTGTGTTTTCATATTGGCCTGGGGTACAGGTAAGCCAGGTAAGATGCTTTTCTCCACTCTTTTCCCCCCAGCTTTTCTCTCTTATCCTTGCTTGCCCTGAGCTCCGATGCGTCCTGCAGACTGGTTGCAGCCACTGGCAGAGCAGAAATAGCTGCCCATAATCAGGACTAAACCTCCCCCGAGGCCAGCCAACGGGAGCCTCACAAACAAAACGCTCTATGAAGGCCGTTGTGACACACAGACAGATACAAGCCCCTGCCTCAGGTAGGTGAATACATGGAGTAAAAGCTGTATGTTGGGAGAAAGTAAGGAGGTGAACTGCTGCCAAACCATACAGTATTTATACACAGAAAAAAGACAGAGGAATGATGGTGAAAAGCAATACTGTATACTCAAGGTGAGTACCTCTAATGCAAAAAAAGTTAGTGATTGTCAACTGTAACGAATAAGCTATTTTTGTGATGTGAATGGATCTGCATAAACTATTACAAAAAGTTTCTCAGATCGTCTTTTGTATTTCGTCAATTTCTGTTTTGCTATAATTCGTAATTTGTTTACAAAAAAGGTGAAATGCTGGCTGAAAAGCAAACCAGAGCTGTACCCACTTTTGAATTGTATCTTTAAACTGTAATTTAAACTGGTTTATAGCATTTGGATTGTCATATTGTTGAATGTTTATTTTAATTTTTCCTCATATAGTGAAACAAACCATCATGAGGGTGAGTTCATACCAGCCAACACCTCTGTTTTTCCTGGGTTTCTCCCATACTTCAAAGACATCTTTTCACCCCCTCCAACATTTCAACCCCTAAGTGCCTGCAACCTGGCAGCCTAATACATGATTCAAGGGGTGTGTGCACATATGCATCCGTAGACTGTTAATGATGCCTCAGTGATGTCATGCATTGGTTTCTGAAGGGGGTGCTTGAAGCCCGTCAATGGAAGAAGCCATATTGAAAATGCAGTCTCAAAAGAAATTCAAAAGTTGTATGTTTTGAATTGATTCAGAAGCTTCAAATTTCATAATTTTTAACAACACCTCTACTCACACTGCGGCCAATTGCCATGCAGGCATAACCAAGCGGCAACATCCTCCGGTGTTGAAAAATGAAGCCAATGTGGAAGTGCAAAATCCTGCAGTTTGTCGAGTGTCCACTTGAGGCTGGCTCCAGCAACACTGGAAGTCACATACACACAACAGGCGGAAAAAAAACATTTTTACAGCATAAATAAATCAACATGTTTACAGCCTGGTACAAAAAACAAAATAGATCTGATCAGTTATTGTCATCATGGGCACACGGGGGCGATTTTTTTTTAAACGGCCCTGTTTTGATTTTATGAACTATTCGTGTTATCCATAGTTAGGCGCATAGCTGACATGATTGAAAGGTGGGCGCGATGTTAACGGTTTGTCGTAAGGCTTAAAACCCGCCTCAGCTCCAGCTCTAAGCCTGTTGTTAGGTTGACTGAAAGTAAGGCTGAGACAGTATTTCCAGCATGGCGGCTGCTGCCAATGAGCCTCCAGAGCCCCCCTGCAGTAACAGATGGCTGACGTCACTTAGGCTCTGTCCGTTAATATTTACAGTCTATGGGCATTACCTGAGAGCTCACACTGTATGACTAAATTCTGGACGGGGCGTTGAAAACTGTCAATAAAGTTTCCCTTGAAAACTCTGACAGACAGAAAATGTATGTGTATTTCAGGTGTCCCATGTCCACACCACAGAGACACACAAAAACGCTTGAGTGCCAACAATTTACACAGCACTTTATTTCTCCTATAAACAAGCAGAGCCCAGCTTGTCCTCTGAGCGTTCATATATTATAAATAGGAAACCCTGAAAGGTAGCAACGATAATTTGTGAGTCTCTTTTATTGTTGTTGTGTGTCTGTGTTTGTGTATTTGTTTAAAACAGAGTTTAATCTCACCCACAGGATGTAGATTATGCATATAAGGCTTTAACTGACCACCAGCTTCAGAGTTCTCCTCTCCATGTTCTGTTTTCAAAATATCTGCTTTGTGAAACACAACACCCTCTTTATAAGATCACTTCATCTCTTCAATACATATTTTATCATTGTAGGTCTTCCTGCTTGTAATTTCAGCATCAACTGTATTATTGTCAGGGCTTGACTCCTCCCTTACAATATTTTAATCAATTCCTTCCTGAAACTTAGTTCAGGGCTTTATCACTGCATCTTAGCCTTAGGGCTGCCCCATGATGGCTGTGATTGGATTTTAAGAACACGAACCATTTAGAGCATTTTATTCCCCTTATTACCAGTCTAGTGTTTCCTGAAGTGAAGGTCCCAATTATGTATTCTCTTTCTGTTAACTTCCTCCGAGCTGTTTGCTGGCAGAGTCTTAGAATTAAGGGCAATTTAAAAATCACTGAATGAAACAGAGAAAGTACACTCATGGCAGAGTAAAACTGAAAAGTGAAGCATTTGAGCAACAATTGAAGATATGCTCAAGCAAAATACATTTTCAAATGTTGTAGTTCACCACTTACAGTGACTTGAAATAATTCTGGGTTTGTCTTCTTAACTGATGATAGGTGGGGGTTGTTTCTGCTGTATAAGTCCAATGATGAAATCGCGAAACAGACTGTGGATTATCTTAGAATTTATTCGGCCGAGGTCAGACAACAGCAACAGAACACAGATCGCTGACAAAGTATTCATGTTAACAGTCTTGCTTAAAGGGATACTTCACCCATTGAAACATGAATCTGTAGTGAAATTGGGTCATATATGTAGTAGAAATGTGAAATACATTTTGAAGTTGGTGCCTTCTTGACCGAGAAAAGGCAGAAAGTGTCTTTTTGCCTTATGTAGATTAGAGACAACAACTCCCAGAATGCACAGCACCGCAGGACACTCCCGCTGAAGGAGAGGTGCATTCACGTGGTATCGGAAAAATTATATTTCGAGTTGTAAAATGCACATGAAACACCTGCTCAAGTCGGTTTTGTGTTTTGTTAACATAGTTTTTATTCATGCACGTATTGCACATCAACTTTTTGCTCAAATATGACTTTTGACAATAAGATTTCTCTAAGAAACTTGGACCACCCGAGCAGCACCTGAATGCAGCATTACTCGCGGACAATAATACAGCAGTTTCCTCAACTGAATCAGAGATTTCTGTCAGAAGGAAATGGCATCTTGGAAATTCCTGGCAGAAAACAGACTCTATGTCTGTGTCCATAGGCAAACAGTCACAGCACCGACAACACAAGTCTGCCCCGGCTCCTTCTTCCTTGTCACAGCCGCGGACCTAGCCAGCTAGGCTAGGCTAGCTAGCCTGCCTGTCGGCACCAGCAGCCAGCTCGCCGCTACATTGCGGCTCGTAGAAAGAGCCACAAACATCCGATTCGAGCACAAAACCTTTAAAATCCCCTCCATCCATATCAGTTTGAAGTTGAAACATACGTTTTTCGCCATTCTTGTCCTTCAGCTTTAGCCATAGAGACACCCAGCTTGTGCCGGCTCAGGCTCCCTGTCTCACAGCAGCTGTCTGTCTGCAGAAGGCACCTGGCAGCAATATTGCGGGCGGCTCGTAGAAAGAGCCACGAACATCCGTTTCGAGCACAAAACCTTCAAAATCCCCTTCATTCATATCAGTTTGTAGTTGACTTTCCGCCAATGTCGGTTTAACTCAGCTTTATCCTCAGAGCCTGTTAGCACAGCTTCCAACTAAGCAATAGACTGTTGCAGGAATGAGTCCTAAAACCCGGAAGTGAGTTAGCATTTTAGCGCCATGGGTTCCTAACTCTAAAAGTCAATGGGGATTTTGAATGGGTTTGTGGTTAGACGCCTGAAATAAGGTCTGTGGTTAACACTAACTTAAGAGATGTTGGGCGTTTTGTTAGACGAGATAAACTACGTTAGATAAGACCCCAACTTGTGAAGTTTTTACAGGTACTAAAAACGGCGGTTGCTAACAAGTGGCTAAATGAGACTACAGTGGTTGTCGGGGACATTAAACGTCATCACGCCGGGAACTCTCTCACTAGTCCGCCTTATAGCATCTAGTCATGTTTTTCAGTGCTCTTGCAAATATTAGGTTAATAAACAACTTATTAAGCTACGGTTTCACTAGCTTGTCAAAACCGCTGATTAGATCGGTGAAGTATAACGGTAGTGTCGTCATAGTCAACCGACCGTGGTGTAGTTCGCTTGTAGCATAACGTTAGCGTTTTACTTCTCTCGGCTGCATTAACGCTTCAGACTTCATAAAAGTGGTGTTCATTTGTAAAGATTATCCTGCTGAACAAAACGCCTACGCATCAGAAACGTGTGTTAGCCACAGAGCTTATTTTCTGCAATGATCCAAAATCCAATGCAAAGATCCCATAGGCGATTTCTCGTAGGAACCCATGGCGATGCTACTTCCGGGTTGGCCTACAAAATTACGTCATTCCTGTGGCAGTCTATATGGCGGATGTTAAGTTTCGTTTTTGGGAGTGAGGTCCCGCCCACTGATCTGTGATAGGTCTGTAGCTTCAGTGGTTGAAAACATGAGGAACTAGCAATGTAGTTTCACCCCTGCTAACCACAACAGACGCCAGTGATGCAATATGACGATTTTTGCATCACTGGAGGCTGTTTGTCAGAAAAGAAATTACAGATATTTCTCATCTTAGGGGGAAATGAGGGCTGGATGCAAGACCATTCAATAAAAACACAAGTTTACTACTGATACAAAGCTTAATGCAAATGGGTGAAGAATCCCTTTAACAAATTCCTTTCCATTTGGGTACATCTCTAAAAGACTAAAAAGAAGACATAACCTTGACTTGTAAATGTCAGACATGTACGTTTCTTCAGCAAATAGTTGTTTCTTCTCAAGTTTACAACGTACACTTGGCTAATATCCAAATATAGTATAGTATACAGCATATGGTTACAGCTTCACAGACGTAAAAGAAGATTTACTCTTCGGTGGTAGACAGATTTAAATGGTACATTCATAAAGTTATAAAGATAAATGAATTTTTGAAAATTCTTACTAACAACTGAGGTCCAGTTAAAACTACTCTGTCTATGCTCCCTTTTAGTTTGCTGATATATACAGTTCTTGAGCCCCCAACATAAAACAGTATATCAGCACCCGGGTTTGAATTTAACTTTTTCTCCTGGACTACTTTTTTTCCCCAGCCACTTAATATTAACATGTACATTAGCATTGTGTATGACGTATTATATTATAGCTCTTATATTATTTAAGTAATATGCTATTTTATTAAAGAAAATGCTAACATGCTCGTTGTCTCGCTCTTAAAACAGAGTAAGTTTAGTTTCTAATTTTGAGTCTGGTTAGAGTCTCCATTGTTATTTGGAATTCTGTTTTGATCCTCGTGAGGCAGAGCCTTGTTTGAGTCAATCTAAACAACAACACGAAAGCAAGGAATACAGAGAAACGGGAGATTTCCCACATGTTTATCCATCGTCGATGAACATCTTTTGCAGGTAAAAAAAGTTAAACTGTAATGTCAGCAACTTTACTTCAGCAGCCTCAAATATAACTGGTTGGGCCGTCCAGTTATAGTCTGTGCTGGAAAGACTGTGTTGTCAGACAGTCACCTCCAACATTTACTGCACACTTTCCCAAATGCACGTTTGTGTATATGCTTGTTTTGAGGAGAGGCAGAGAAAGAGAGCTGTCGCTCAAATGATATGTCGCTCATTCTGAAGCAGCGTCCCTGATCAGTCTGGCCTGTGCAACCCTGCAAACGTTTGAGTGACACTCTCTACAAACTGCATTAACGTTTGTTGAAGGAGCATTGTGAACATGCTTTAAAATGTTGAAGGATTTTCCCACATTAGGAGCATGACTTGCGGGAATTGAATATTTTGTCTGCGATTTCTGCAATCTCACACTGAAAATCAGGCCCTGAAGAGAGAGACAGTACAGACACTTATCCCTTTGCAATAGATGAGTGTGTAATATGCTTGTGTGAACGGAGAGAGATGCTATAATCGAAATGTTCTGAACCTGGGGGCCAAAACAGCTGCTGGACACTTTCTCTTCTTCTGACAATTAGTGAGATCTGGTGTCACATCTCTGTGGGTGATGTGACAACAGGTGGCATGAAATAAGGATTGGAATGAATTCTTAAATACTTTCATGGGTCAGTGCTTTTGAATTATGCAAATGTCTTTGTTTTCTTTGTTCTGGTAACCAATCCTTGCAGATTTATATTTGAATGTAACTGTTATTTGCCCAGTTTCTTTTATTCATCTCTGAAATGTCTCAAAGCCCTCTTTCCTATCTCAAACTTTTTACATGCAGAAGGTGAACAAGGCTTCCAAGGTCATCACTTTTTCTCATACATTTGACCTATGCTGTATTCTCTACCCTTCATATTGTAATATGTACTCATGTCAATGAAGACACTAACGTACAAGCATATTTTTTAACAAGATTAAAATGATATGTTTTAAACACTCAGATCAAGTGAGATTTGGCTGAGGCTTCATGTTTGGCAGGGGATGCATTAAACAAACACACGCTCACACACAAACATAAACAAACACATCTATGAGGCAGGAAGCTGTATGGAAGAAGACATACTGAGACAAACAGAGATCACCAGTCCAAAGAAACGGTTGAACATGTGATTCTGTTGATGATCTTTTAATCAAAGCTCTGCAGGACAGTTGGATGTTGGACGAACAGATGGATGGCAGAGAGGATGATTGATAAATAAAGGTATAAAACATGCTGAGATACACACATAGTAGGGAGATACAAGACGATTTGACATACAATCATCACTTTGTAGTGCACACATGCAGTGAAACACTGGGACGGACAGCAAGCTGACACACAAGACCCTGCACACACATACACTCACTGTGGGAGCTTGCTGTGTGAGGAGTGTGGACTAATTGTTTTGCTAAGCGAGTTAACTTTTGCTCTCATTAGGTTCAAAAAATGTCACTCTCACGATATGTTTGATATTTAAGCATCAACAATAGCCAAACTGAGTCCAGTGTTTCCTGTAGTGAAAAGAGAAAAAAAAAGACTGTTTACTTTTTCTCTGTCCCAAAAGCAGCTTCTGGCACACCCTTATAAAACGAACAGCGAATATAAATCACTGAGAAGTGAGACAAAGAAAATGCAGACGTGACAAAACACATAAAAACTAAATGTACATATTAACTTTTTACAAGTTAAAGTGTTGAATCATTTCAATAACAATCAAATATATCTTTGAATAAAATGAATTTAAAATCTAAGTAGTGTGCCAATTACAATGTCTTGAATTAATTCTAGTGTTGTTGTCATTACAAAGGTTTTATTGCAACTCTTCTGTACATCTAAATAATTCCTCTATAAGCAGCTGAGGTCTTTTTACAATGACTAAATAGCATGCACATGCTGATAAAGCTCTGGTCTGCTTTCTACAGAGAGGTAGGGCTACCATAAAGCGGCCCTTGTAACATTATTTCATTAAGTTTTGATCATTGCATTTCACAAACAATATCAAATTGACATGTTCCTTTGAAAGAATGTGTGTCTGAAATGTGTTTTACTTTTTTTTCTAAAACTTAACAGGACTGAATCAAACAACCAATCAGGGGAAGCTTGCATGTGACTAGCCAATCAGCGATTTTGTAAAGAGAACGCTGAGTTGAATGGACTTTGCCATGACAACGGTTTGCTGCATTCCATTAGAATGTTCATGTTGCTTACTGCCACTTAAATCTCTTGAATTCTAAAAAAAATAATAAAGTCAGAATTCATTTTTTTTTCTTAAAGTCTGTGGGGGGTAAAATCTAAATTATGACTTGTTTTTAAAGTCAGAATTTTGTATAATCTCAACATTTTAATCTAGATTTTTAGAATATGTCATTTTCAGAGAATTGTACATTTTTTCTAAAGTGAAAAAAGTCAGAACTCTGTCACTAAAGTCATAATTCATTTTCTTCCCCACAGATTTCTGAGGAAAAAGTCAGAAATCTAAGAAAAAAAAGTTTCTAACTTTAACATCAGAACAATTCTTTAATTTCGTGGCTCTAATCCTGGACTAAAAGATGAAAGAATAAATGTTATTGCACAGATTGACTGTTTTGCAGCATTTTTAAAGTTGGCGTTTTTTTTACTTATTAACGAACATACACATTCTGAGTGAAGGAGGCGGTATGCCAGTGTTTCGTCAGTCTACCATCAAAATATTGTATGTTTGACTAACAAGATGTTTGAGCCAGCTACTTCACTAAAATACTACAATAATATCACTAAAATACAACCTGCATATCATGTATGTTATTCAAATTGTAAACAACAGACCAATCAATATTGGAGAGTAACTCCCTCCCACAGCTCTAAAATTGTGAGAGGCTGCTGTAATCGGATATAAAATCCTTTCTGCACCCCACACTACCTCGGACCAATCGTTGAGTGCTGTAGCTGACCACAGCAGCTGCTATGTGTGGCCTTATCCCCAGCGAATGACGGTGCAAATAGAACAATATACATTGCTGAGTGGGTATTTAGAGATAAAAGTCATCCAGAATATTGCTGCAATTTGATCCTCGACCTGCAGTAAACCTAGACCGGTCAGCCAGGTGGGAAGTACAAATGTGATGACAAGGAATTTAGATTATTCCTCAGTTTTATTTAGATCTCATAGCAAAGGTTGAGGGGTTAAAGTGCAAGTCATAAAGTACAAGATAGCTTGCTTACTTGATCAAGTTTTTATCCTCACAGTTACGGTCACTTTTTGCACAAGGACTGAGTGTCAGGGCACAGACTAAACACTCGCTGCTGAGTGACCTTTTAATGACACAACCAGAAAAAGCCTTGAGATCTCTGCAGAAATCTGATAGAAACATAGTGTTGCTTTTAGAACATACTACCTTCCAGTAATGACACAATTTCAAAGTGTGTGATGAAAATTAAGGGTGGTTTCATACGAGGTACCTAGGCCCGGATCAGAGTACGCTTGACCCCAAAGTCAGGTTCATTTGATAAGTGTGAGCACAAACTTACTGTACTCGTTCTGTACTCATCCGTGGCCAAGTCCGCTTGAAGAGGTGGTCTTGGGCAAGATTCATGTGTACCCGAGCACGGTCCGCGGAAGATGTGAATGCAACTGTGCCCAAACAAGGTAGTGGACAGCTACAGTATACTGTATTATGTCATTCTTAACAGCTCCTGTCGCTTCAAAAAAACGTTGTATCCGCGCAGCACAGGCTTCATCGTCTGAGCTGCACGGTAGATGTGACAGTATCAGCATCATTGTTAGCTTCTCAGAGAGCACGAAAACATCCACAGTTAGCAGGATGCAATCAGTCTGTAAGTGGTTGCTTCTTCTTTCTGCTTTTTGGCAGACTTGCAAACCAACTCTGTGCATACTGCCACCTGCTATCGGACTGTGTAGATACGCGAGTGTACTCAGGCACAGAACACTGTTACTTATGTTAACGCAGACCAGCGGAGGAGAGGGGGGGGAATCCTGCTTGGGCATGGTACAAAACAATCGTGCCTAATGTGAAAATGCCCAAAGAGCTAGATCGTGTGGAACTAATTTTCAAAAAGGTATATCTATGCAGTTTCCTGAATTTGATTTTGATAGAGAATTCTTGAGTTATCTGAATAACAGGCTCCTAGGTCCCCAGCCAAATGCTTCCTGATAAATAGAGATGACTGAAGGTGTGCCAATGGGAGATGTAAACATAATCTATAGATGAAGAAGCGCAGTGCAAGAGGGACATCCTGGAAAGTGAAAGACTGGAGGCTGTCTGGACAAACCACTCCATGAAAATGTCTAAATGAAATTTTAAAATCAAACTAGTGGATGTTCCAACAATCTTCAAAGTTGAACTCTGTCAATAGAGGGTAAGATCTTTCAAATAAACTCAAAATTGGCTGAAGAAATGCTGTGTTTCCTTTTTACAGTCATCTTGACACAATTTCTGAAGGGCTACTACAATGCTCAGTATTCTTCGCCAATGCAGACCAATGCTGCCAAGGAAAGCTATCATTCTGTGTCAGAACAAGCAGTTTGGCTGTCAAATGTACAAACACAGACATGAACATGACGTTCAGGCTGGATAGCAGGTGCCAGTTGGCATGAATGGAGGGCTGCTTTTCTTTTAATTGATCTACAGCCTTGACTTAAGGCTAAAAAAACAGGCTATTGCCATAAGAAAACACACATTTTAGTTCAGATTGTGTGGCAGCACTAGTTCCACCTTAAGTACTTGTCAGTGTTGCAACGTAGCCAAATGGAAGTCTGCTGGTCTCAGGCAAGCCAATTAAAAGCAAAGTACATGGATGAGATTGCCTCAACAGTTTTAGAGACAAAAAATGAAGCATCTTCATTTCTTCATTTTGTTTTAGTAGTATGAAATACATGAATCTCAAATCTCCGTGTTATTTTTACCATGTGATAGTGACCTCTTCCTGTGGTAGGGCATTTTGACCCTTTAAGGGGGTTTGGAGCGATTACCACATTCTCTGTTCATTGACCTGAAATGTGGGTGCAACCAAACTGAACAATTAACCCAGTCATTGGACCCGCTCAACCTACTGCCAACCCCAACTTAGACTAAGCCTTGGCCTGCGATCTCCTTCAGGCATGCTAGCCTTTTGGTGCCCAGACATTTTACATGCAGGGGCCGATTAAATCTTTCGTTGCATAGGTAAAGGTCTGCTAAGATTCATGTATATATATATATATTAGGCTTGGGCGGTAATCAAGTAAAAAGGTATCCCCCTGTATTTAAAAATGCAAAAGTATCAGTTTCATTGCAGTAAAAAAAACAACAGCTGCGAAATACGCATATTTAAAATATGCTTCTAATAAATAGTGTTTGTGTAGCTCCTTTGTCTGTGTAGTAGCGTTTTCAGTCTATCTCTCTTATAGTATAAAGTTTCTCTTAACTGGTGATCTGGGAGATGACGTCAGACTACGTTTATGGACGGGTCATCGTCACTTCACAACTGTCAATTAATATAAAAAAAAATGGCTTCTCTATATATATACACTACAAAACTGTCACTTGAGAGAACATTGAACACTTAGGTCATTCAGAAAAAGAGGCGCCTTCTGTTGCACTTTAAGCCTTTCAGTGTCTTTTATTCTCAGGTAGAAATGGAGCTTAACAAACTTTGTACATTACATTAGTTGGGTATTTGAAAACATCTTGCTTAAATTGTGAAATACGTGAGCGCAAATGTGGCATCAGGCTATATCAGTATTCTAAAATTGTGATTAATCACAGCTCTAAATTACAATTTTTGGTCAATCGAAAGCATTAGTTTAAAGACAAGAACAGCTTGGTCATCATTGCAGCTAGACAGAAGCAAGAAAAGAAAGAGCCACTCTGATATAGTCATCAAGCGGCTAGTTTGTTTCAACTCAACCCTTAAATGAAAAAGTTTACACCACATGTGGACAGCTAATCAGCCACCCAACCTGTGAACCGAGGACCTATCTGGCCAATCTACAAAAGCCAGTCAGTCTCAATGTGCCCCCGCCTTCCCCTGGAGCCTTCACAGAGTTCTCAATGCATCTGTCCACGTCCATTTACCAATCTGTCCATCTGTGTGTCTGTCCCTGTGTGTGTGCCACTGTAACCCTGTACAGCCCCTGTGTCCAATCAGCAACTCTGACCCAGTCAGACAGTGGAAGCACCAGGTGCCAGAAACCAGACTATAATTAGGAAGCCAGGTTATTTCTAAATACTGTACACAGTATTGTTTGTGTTAGACATGAACCTTTCTTAACTGCACGATTCAACACAACAGTTCAACAGACTCCATACAACCACAAGAGTCTTAACAATTATTTATAACAAGAAGTGATGATCAGTTCTACAGATATCATCTTACTGTACTTAAAAATGCCCTTTGTTGAGTCCCTGAGTTGGGAGCATTAGGACAACTTAGAGCTTTACGTGATTACTTTTTACAGTTAACAGCAGTGTAATTGCAGGGTTTCCCCTACCATTCATATTCATCCGCCAAGGAGACCACCCCTTTCAAAAGAAAGGCACAAAAATACTTTATACATTGTTTATGACCTTACGTAGCGACTAGCTTGCAGTGCTAAAGCAGTAGATTAGTATTCCAGTGATTTCCATCATTAAAAGTGTGGCTCCCTCCTTTTCTTTATCATTGTTCTTAGTGCAAATTTTGGAGTTAGACTGCTGTCAGATTTAATGTTAACTTGCTGTAGTGAAGTTATTTTCTATCGTCTGCCTCCATAAATGACTAGTATATAAGGGGAAGTCTACGGTCCCTAGTCACGTTGAATGCTATGTAATGATTTGATTGGTGTGAAGCCAGAGGGCTGCTAGCTTCCATGGGCAGAGTCCTGGCTAATCGAAGTTTGTTGCACCTTATCACGACCACAGCCTTATCTGATTGGTTTATTCTTGATTTTTTTTTCACCAAGGAATTCTAACTTGAACTAGAGAGGTGACAAGCGAATTAGTTCACAGCCACCGTAGTTTCACCATAGATCTACCACGCAGCAGGTAGAGAGGCGCTACTTGTAAAATGAGAAATTGGTAAGATTTGAGAGATGTCAGCACAAAAACATTACCTAAGCTGTTATACAAAGTGTTTATTTTAATGACAATATCAGAGAAAAAACTGGGGAAGCCTGGCTTCTAAGAGAAAACGCCACTGCCCCCCAGATGTGCATAAACTACATTTTATGAACTTCTTCTGGAAATGCAGTAATGTAAAAAAAATCTGATAATCTTATCGTATCGGCCATCAGGGGCGGGTAATTGTTGGTCATCGTATCGGCTCAAAAAAGTCCACAGTGATCTACTTAAGTCTAGTTTAAATTTGGTTTTCATTCACTTTAAAATGAGTTGCCTATCACATCCCTAATCTGGAGTGTGAGGAAGTTCAATAAGAGGACCTTTGAAATGTGTGTTGCCATCGTTGTTGGGCAGTAAAAGCTTCGATATGTAGCCCTTCATTTGTGTTGCACCATAATGTCTTGTTTTCTATTACTACTTTTAAGCGCTGTTAAGAATATTTTGTTTTGGGTGGGGGGTTGTTATTAATAAAAGGTAACTTGGCTGACTGGGCTAAGGTGATAAAACAAAGCAAAGTTCAGCTCTTATGCGTGAGGTCTCAAGTTTGGTCTGTTTGAGAGCTAATACAAAACTATGCCAACCATCTCTGTTTCCAACTGAATGATATCCAACAGGACCCCAGGTAATATACAGTGCCAGCTTCAACTCGCTGTCTGTCTCTGTGTCTTTTCTGCTTTCATTCAGTTTTCTCTGTCCCACATTCATTTCTTGCTGTTTTTCCTTTTTGATTCGAAATCCATCCGTGTTGTTATTGGAGATGGGCATGCTATAATTGCAAGATGCCCCTGGCTTACCTCTTCTGCATCCACTTAGTGCATTAAATTTAGCTACACACATACACATGCACACACATGAAAAAATGAATAAAGACAGGAAGAAAACAGCAAAGTGCAAAATACTTCATTAGCATCTTCTGAATAACTTCTTTACACCCTGCTGAAATATTCAAGAGGAATAACACGTTTTAAGGACATATAAGGACACAGACCTCCACACACACATATGCAAGCAGACAGGCAGCCATCCAGTGTCTGTTTGACCCAAAGCTTGGCTAAAACCAAGCCACAATCAGAGTGCCGGAGTAATCCAGGCATTAAACATTCATAAAGGCTATTAATGAGGGAGATCTAATGGACCGCTGGAAAAAAGGTTGAGCACAACCTGTCCATATAAACTACTGTCTACACCCATAGGACTGAATTACATGACTTTTGTGGAAATGTCTACAAAAACATCTTTAGTACGGTTAGAAAAAGTTATATGTATCTTTTCTCTATCCTTATAGGTGCATATTATTTATGGTCGAGCAGAATTGCAGCTTGCCGGCCTGCAGTAATAGTCGTGGTGTTCACAGAGAAGCTGACATTTTCTACAAGAATTCAAAAAGTCAGGCACAAACTTGCAGGAGGACATTTATATCATGGATCAGTAACATCGATTTAGAAAAAAATTGCATTGTTTTTTTAAGTGGCATTTAATGCCCATGGGATGCCTGTCCTAACAGCTCTGTTAGCTGCAGTTTTATTTGTTATAAAGTATGACAGGAAGAGGTGCAAATGAGAGACAAGGTGTTTCATTTCATAATTACTCTTTTAAATGTCAGTCAATAAGAGTCACATTACTACAAATAAAAAGGTTGCAAAATAAACAGGTCATAATGGCCTCATAACTAATTTGCAGCTGGGCGATTTGACATCGAACCTTCGGCTAAAGGTCAGTCACTACACAACTGTGACGAGACTTATGTTCCCCCTTCATGTGGAGACCTCTGTCTACACTGCAATATGACATCACAGTCTGCTCTCTTCCTCCTGCAGTGTAAAAATACCATAGACTGTATAAAACATGGACATGGTCTCAGTGATGTCACCCATTGTTTTCTGAAGCGGAGATTTGAAACCCAAAGATGACGGTCGCCATATTGGAATGCAACTTTTCCCCCTTAAACAGTAGTTTCAAAGGTAAATTGTAAAATAACTTTCAACCGGGAGAATGGCTTCTCTCCCATGGCCATAGCACGATTGCCCATTTACTGCAGTATGTAACTTTGGCAGCGTTTCTGAGGTCATGTTCCGAGAAGTGCATACGGCTTTACAGCACTAGCAAACACAACACCTTTAATTCTAAAGAAGAAGCCAGTTAGCCCGTCTCTGTATGGTTTGATGGCTGAGGCTTAGAAGAAGAAAATGGTGATGGATGATGCTAAGGCCCAGTGTCCACCTAGCATTTTTCCGGGCAGAAAAGCGCTGTCTGTGCGCTTGAAAGGGCTAGCATGAAGCGTTTGTGCGCTGAGAATAAGAGCGCTGCACGTCCGTCCTGTCTCTATGGCAACAGTCTCTTGGCCACTGTATGACCGACACTGCTCGGTTGCTTTTGGAGCAAAGCAGCAAAAATCGGGGGAATATCATACATTTAAAAAAAGAGCGCCAGTGACGTTGACAGTACCTTTCTGAAAAGTTAAAAGATTTTCAACTCAAAATGCTAGGAGCGCTCGGAAAAAAGACACAGGGCACTGCGCTTTTTCTTCAGGCGGCCGTCTGCATGCTGCAAATGCTGTCTCCTCATGGAACACAATTGGGGGTAAAAAACGCTGGCACTCAGAAAAAAATGCTAGGTGGACACGGGGCCTAAGAAGAATAAGAGAGAGAGTGACAGGGGACAGTGTGCAATGACATTTATCATTCATGCAAAGAAATAGGAAAAGATGGTTGCACCATATTTAGCTAGTCAAATTTCCATCTATAGTTCCACATAAAAGTGACACAAGACATACAATAAAACTCCACTGGACAAAGGACACCTGACAACACAAAGGACATAAACGACATTATAGAATGACACACACACACTGTAGAAAACAAGAAGTATTTCCTGCTTGGTACAAAGTGTTAATACAAATCTGATCAAATATACAATATATGTTTTCAAAATGATCAGTTGCATCTATGGAGGCCTTACACAATAAAAAAAAGGAGGACAAGAATATGCACTGCATGATATACGGGACAATATATTACACAATAGCTACGTTATCAAGTGACCAAGATTCTTTGACGCAGTGTGAATCAATAAATACATGAGCTATTCAGACGAAAACTGTTTTTGTACTGGCTGTAAACACGTTTATTTCCACTGTCAAAGTGTAGCTAGCTTCAAGTGGACACTTGAAGAACTGCAGTTTTATGCACTTGGCATTGACTTTATTTGACAACACAGGAGGTTGCCACTTGGTAAATTCATCCTCAAATGCAAGTTTAATTCTGCAGACATCCATGAACTGTACCATTGCTACACTGCATGTCGGACTATCCAACAGGAACCTTAACTAACAAATGACCCTTAGCATCTTAGGACTTCACACGATTTAAAATGTATTCCATTCCCTTCTATTCAAAAGTCTTCATTTACTTCTCTGGCAGTAACAGTTGTTGTTTTTAGCACAAAATGGGATCCCTCTATCAGAGAAACGAGTCTCCACATGCACTGGAAGTAAATTAAAGGTTGCAAATTGGTA
Source organism: Tautogolabrus adspersus (assembly GCA_020745685.1). Classification (NCBI taxonomy): domain Eukaryota; kingdom Metazoa; phylum Chordata; class Actinopteri; order Labriformes; family Labridae; genus Tautogolabrus; species Tautogolabrus adspersus. The sequence goes on from CM036539.1 coordinate 5,764,012, forward strand.
CGTAGCCATGGAGCAGTGGAGCCATATATTCATGAACAAAATACAGTAGCTTCTTAACCTCACTGTCTTTGTGATGAAGGATGCAGCACTCAGTGCTTACATGCTAATTAAGTAAAAGATAATTTCGGTGGCCCTGAAGGTCAAAACACGAAAGTTCTTGTCATCTAGAAATATTTCACAAACACAATGACATGGCATCAAATGTACATTTATTGTTTACAGTTTATTTTAAAAGCACATATCCTACCACTCACCTATTTCCAGGGCCAGGGGATTTTATACTATCTTACTCAAAGGGCACTTTGTGTCATGATTTGGTCTGTTTTAGTTTTGTATTTCAGAGTTTAGATTTCGTATTTGTTTTAGTTCTCATTCTTCCCTGGGGCCTGTACTATGAAGCAGGATTTGGGGTTAGCGAGGTAACTTCAGGGTTTATCCTGGGTTTTCAATCCTACGAAGGTCGTTCACTTCTTACCTGGGTATATCGCCACGGTAACTTATGTTGCACACCTAACCTGCTCCGGAGCAGCATATGTTGGAGATAAGAGATCAACCTGTGAAAATCTCTGCCCACTGACCAATCAGATCTTTTGATCGTGGAGCTCCAGGAGCTGATCGAGAGGGGGGAGGACACTTCATGTGTCCCGCATGATTTTACATTATAGTCCGTCAAGTTAATGAATATTTTTCACTGATATACATCGTCCTTGATCCTTCAGCTAGACTAAAAAAGCACCGGAGCATTTGAGTTGTGTTTTTTAAGATGTAAAATTATGAATAGCTTTCTAATGGCTTTGAATTATATTTTCATATTAATGCTTAATGTCTCCGTGCCGCTCTGTTTGTGATCGTCAGAGCTGCAGCTGAAATATAACTCCTCAAACTGTTACACATGCCACATGAAAGAGTCAGAGCGGGAGTTATATTCAGTTGTAAGGTGAACTAACGATGGGGAATATGATAACCAGCTTCGTATGACTGTTAAGCACGATCTCTTATGTTTGGGTGAATCCAGATAATCCAAAGAGACCCTGGGTCTGTTTAACTCGCTTCGTAGTACAGGCCCCAGGTGTCGCATGTTTCCCTTGTTTGTTATCTTAATGTTTCCCAGTTTAATCTTTAGTGTTTCCTGTTTTATTTTGTTATCTGTTTTCCTAGTGTTCCTCTATGTTCTGGTGTGTCTTGGTGTTACATTCTTGAGTTTCTCTGTGTCATTAGTGTTCCCTGATTTATATTATATAGTTGTATATATATAGTTGTTCTCAGTGTTTCTTGTCTTGTGTTCATTCCTGCCTCTGTGGGTCTTTTTCAAACCAGCCACTACACCCACTCCCTACCCACTACCCCTCCATTTGCGAATCCACGCGGAGGGTCCGCCATATTAAGTCTGTTCCAAACCAATTAGCGGGGAGTGGTAGTGGGTTATAAAACCCTCCTCCAGCGAGTCTGCACCGATGCTGACTTTCGGATCACGTGCAACGCCTATTGTGTCCGGTCGTCATGGAAGAAGCAACCTACAAATGTAAGTTCTGTGAACGTGCCTACAAACACTGCTCCAACTAAGATAGACATTTACTATCGTCATACAGACGTTTACAACTTCAAATGTATATTGTATTGAGGATCAATATAGGCTTACTCTTCTTTCTTCCTTCAGGTGAGGTGTTTATTTATTGTAAAGTGTTTTATATTTACAGGCACTGTTGCAAAAACTAAAGAATATTGAATCATGTTGCAGACAACTTCTCACTGTTCATATTTATTTCTTATTTTTCTACTTTTGATGTCTTTGTAAATCTAAAAAAAAACTTAAGTTACAACAAAAAATAAACTTTTTGCTGCTCTGATGTTCAACAATAGTATCCTTGTCTGTTCATTCATTTAAGACAACCTGTTCTATGAAATTACAATAAATTAACTGAACATTAAATTCTAAATTACAATAAAGAATGTAGGCTCCATCTGACAGTTTTGATTAAAGTCTACACTAGTATAATGCACTAGAGAAGAATAAGAATAATATACATAAAGATTTGTACAGAATGCATTAGCTACAAAAAAAAAGTCGTTCCCGCAAGATGCCGCTGAGAAACCATGGTAACACACAGTTCCTGTTTCCGCTTGAAAGAGTGAAGTTTTTCCCAAAGCCTGCCACTGAATTTCAACCCTACACCTTAATGAAGGGGACTTCATTCAGCTGCGAGTGTGACTTCATCCGGAGTGCCCTCCACCACGGAGCGGGAGGGTGTAGGGGTTGGTTTGAAAAAGGCCCTGTTTGTTTCCCTCCAGTTTGATTGCCCTCATTGTCTTTACCTGTGTCGTTAGTCTCACCTGTGTTTGATTACCCCAATGTCTATTTAGGGCACGTTCACCCTGGCAATCCGTACTGTGCCGTACTCAAGCACGATTGGCCCCCCGCTGCGCCATTCCCCCGCTGGCCGGCCTGGCCCGCTGTCACACTGCATCAGGACTAACCGTGCCTAAGCACGAGTACCTCTTGTACATAACGTCCTAATACAGCACATGCATGCTTTATGTTATTATGAAGCATGTTCAGTTTACAAACGGACTGACTCGAGAAAAAAATAAAAAATAAAATTAAAGGGACGCGCATTCAAGTCCGCGTCTGTACATTGGAGAACAACACCGAGAACATGTCAGCTACTTTGTGACTTATTTTGAGTCATTTTAGTCAGATACAGCCATAAAACTCTGGATTTCTCCATAATGAAGGCTGTCAGCGTTGTGTACCCGCGTGCTTGTGCTCGTGCATGAAGTGTACCGTGCCGAAGCACACCTCTCCGAAGTGTGCCAAAGCCAAGGAAGTGTACCGTGCCACACTGGCCAAACAAACTGGACTTTAGGGTGAAACGTGCTTGGTCATGGTACGGATTGCCAGTGTGACCGCGCCCTTAGTCTCAGTGTTCCTTTCAGCTTGTTGTCAGATCATTGTTGTATGTCAGAGAGTCCCCATGATGGTTCCTGTGTCAGCTTGTGTTTTTTGATTTTGTTATTTTGTTGGACATTTTTTAAATAAGTTTTTGTTTGCCTTAAGCCTTTTGTTTAATAAATAGTTTTCTTTATTCTGCACTTGGGTCCACCTACTTTGTTATCTTCAACACATGTGACACTTTGTTTCTAATTTGGATTAAAAACATGCTTTTATTTTGAAAGAGAAAAATGAACATTAGGTAGATCGCAGTAACTTGACTACAGCAATAGAAACAAAAAGAAGTGAAATGTTTGCTGTCACAGATCAGCTGCTGTCATGATGGAACCGTGAGAGAAACTTTTTAAGTTGGGAGTTCAACATTATTCGGATGACTTTATAAAATGTACTGCTGATGAATTATGTGAACAGAGCAGACACAAACAGGTAAAGAGAAAAGGAGAGGAAGGGCTAGGCTGGGAGGGAGAAGCCACTGTTTCAGGTGCTGGCTGAGTGACTGTGGAAAAGAGTACTGGAGGGAAGCAGGTTGAGCAGAATAATGTCATGTGTAAACTAAAAATTAACACAATACTTTATAGTATTACTTTTAATATTTTGAATAGACGACAACATTGAGTTTTGAACTGGCTTAGCATGCATTTTAAATGTAAATAATCACGGTCAGTTATGTTTCTGGGATCATTTGAAGGCCAACATCGCGATTAAGTAATTGTGCAGGCATAACCTTAAGCAATACGCTTTTGTCCAAGCGTGGTCATTTCTGGCAACAGCAAACTTGAGCCAGTTGACAAACTAACGGTTGAAGCATTGTCAAGTACGTCCACTTCTCAAACAGTCTTTCTTATCAAGGTTCCCGAAAGCCCTTTATGTATTTATATTTCTTTTATAAAACCTGTACAGCGACCCCCCCTGAATTATACTGCTGAAATAGATTTCTGATTATATTCCTTCCTCAGTCTTTCTTGCTCTTTCGCATCTCTTCCTTCATTTCTTTATTTCTTTATTTCCTAATCTCTCATTTCTCTCTTGGACTGTCTCATATGTATTATTTTGCTCTATCCTTCTTAATCTTTGTAGCCCTCTGTTTTTTTTTGCTTCCCTCTCTCTCACTGTCTATGCTAAGTATCGGTAATTACATTATCATGCGCTTCCCTATGAAATATAGTTTCAGTGACACAAGTGTGTGTGTGTGTGTGTGTGTGTGTGTGTGTGTGTGTGTGTGTGTCGAGTTGATGATGGAGAGGCTGTCTGCGTTTTTAATAAACACAACACTGCAACGCCCCACACGCTAACTGCCTTAGCATCGAACTTCAAACACACACATAAATACACACGCACACGCGCATACACACACACACACACACACACACACACACACACACACACACACACATACAGCATCTGCCAAGACTGAGCTAAAACTTGCAGGGAATTTATGTACAAATAATTACTTTTTAATAGCCAGTAATGTGATTTCCTGCCAAAGAAATATTCAAATGCATCTCAGGCAGTCCAGTATATTATCTGCCGGGAGCTACGTTAGCTACTTAGGGGAGAAGGCACAGGAAAGACAGATTATTGTTTGTGTGATAATAATTATTTTACCCTTGTCATCTGCAGAGGAAAATGGGAGATAATGCCTTTGTCTCTCTGTCTTCCTCCTGCACTTCCTTCTCTCTTGTCTCTTATTCTTTCACTCGCTCAGTAGAGGATCTACCAGTGTTACCTTAACTTTTCTCACAACACAAAACAAACAACACTTTTGACCTGGGGCCCGTTTCAGTAAGCAGGTTTAGTGCAAACACTGAGTCTGTTAACCCTGAAATGAGGGAAACTGGATTTTACGTTTCAGACAGAGAGGTCACTCAAACCCAAGAAAGAGTGGTAACTTAAGCCCGTTCCAGAGAGGGAGGTAACTGTAGCTCTGAGTCAGTTACTATGGTAACTGAGTCTGTGAACCTAACCTGGTGGGGGGCAGGTTTTCTTCAATGAACCCCGAGTTTCTCCCCGTCTCCTCCCTCTTTCAGAGCCAGAAACGCCACTTCATTTCCTCATTCTTTGTTTTGGTCTGAAAGACTGGTGCTGAAGTCAACATCTACTGGACATCTACTCTGATAGTCACATTTTATACCTTTTTATCAACTTTCTTATCAACACCATATTTGGATTTGATGAATTAGATTTTTGTCTTGTTTTGAGTCCAACCTGGGAGGTATAATCTGCACTCCTTCGGTGCTTTATCTTGACTGATGTAGTAAATGTTAAAATAGTGTTTTCTTAGAGGCACAGCTGCAGCCTCTGTTAAGTTTGTTGGTCTTCTTGGTAACATTCTTGATAGTAATGTACCGATGGGAAATTAACGTGTGTCTTCACGGGTAAACCTATGCAGCTTTGCCAATGACCAGCAGGTACTCACTATGTGCAAAGATTGAACTTCAAGGACTGTATCAAGCACCTCTTAAAGGGATACTTCACCCATTTGCATTAAGCTTTGTATCAGTAGTAAACTTGTGTTTTTATTGAATGGTCTTGCATCCAGCCCTCATTTCCCCCTGAGACGGGAAAAATCTGTATTTTCTTTTCTGAGATGCTGCCGCGAGTGACGCAATATGACGATTTTTGCGTCACTTGCGGCTGTTGTGGTTAGCAGGGTAAAACTACATCGCTAGTTCCTCATGTTTTCGACCACTGAAGCTACAGACCTATCACCAGATCAGTGGGCGGGGCTTCACTGCCAGAAAAAAGTATGTTTCAACTTCAAACTGATATGGATGAAAGAGATTTTGAAGGTCTTGTGCTCGAATCGGATGTTCGTGGCTCTTTCTACGAGCCGCCCGCAATATTGCTGCCAGGTGCCTTCTGCAGACAGACAGCGGCTGAACAGGGACCCTGAGCCGGGCTCAAGCTGGGTGTCTCTATGGATATAACTCTTATGGACCGAGAATGGCGAAAAACGTATGTTTCAACTTCAAACTGATATGACTGAAGGGGATTTTGAAGGTTTTGTGCTTGAATCGGATGTTCGTGGCTCTTTCTACGAGCCGCAATATAGCGGCGAGCTGGCTGCTGGTGCCGACAGGCAGGCTAGCTAGCCTAGCTGGCTAGGTCCGCAGCTGTGAGAGGAAGAAGGAGCCGGGGCAGAGTTTCCGAGTTGGGAAGTCGTTCTTCCGACTTCCCAACTCGGAGAAATCTTATAGTCAAGTTATATTTAAGCAAAAAATTGATGTGCAATAGGTGCATGAATAAAAAGTATGTTAACAAAACACAAAACCGACTTGAGCAGGTGTTTCATGTGCATTTTACAACTCGGAATCTCATTTTTCCGATACCACATGAAGCGGGAGTGTCCTGCGGTGCTGTGCATTCTGGGAGTTGTTGTCTTTGCAGAGAAAAGGCAAAAAGACACTTTTTGCCTTTTCTCGGTCAAGAAGGCACCAATTTCAAAATTTATTTCACATTTCTACTACATATATGACCCAATGTCAATACAGATTCATGTTTCAACGGGTGAAGTATCCCTTTAAGCCTGGCTCACACTGTACGACTTCTCCCCGATTGTATAAAAGTCAGGGTGGCATGTCAGCTCACACTGTACGACTGAATCTTTTACGACGCACGACCAGACCTTAAGATTTATGTGCTCACACTGTATGACCCGATTGTCGGGCATGACCTGAGAGCTCACACTGTACTAGTGAAATCGGGACGGAGTGTTGACAATTGTTAATAAAGTTTCATTTGAAAACTTCAACGGACTCCAGGGGACGGAGTCTGGTGAAAGAGAAGAAAGTGGAAGTTGTTGTAGGATATAGGAAAGTTGATACAACCGTAGAAATATGGATAAAATGTTTCAGAAAAGTGCTGCACTGATAATCTGTGCCGTCCTGTGAACCGAAACCTAAAAAAAGAAAGAAACGGCGGTTTATATATGGACTTGCAGGTGGCTGAGGATATGAGGCCTGTACGGTTTGTGCGTTTTGCAGAGAGAATTAGAGGTTATATAATATTATGATTATATTGTAGTCGTGCGCGACTGCTGCCAGATGTGTTTATGACGTAATCGCCAAGATTTTAGATCCTAAATATCAAACATGTTTGAAATAAATCGGGGAGTCGCAGACGATCGCCGAGCAGATCGGGGACGTTAAGATTGGAACTTTGTACCACTCACACTACAAGATAATCTGGGCAGATAATCGGTTCCCAGCAGCCTTGAGTCGGGAGCGACCCTGCGATTGTCGGGAAGGAGGAATCGGACCTCAAATCGGCCCGATTATCCTACAGTGTGAGCCAGGCTTTAATCAACACAATTGTTCTCACCTGTGTTCTCAAATGCCATGTCCTTAAAAAGGAAGCTTGTGCTTGTAGTTCCTAATTTGCAAAGTTAAACCCCCCTTCTATACCCTTATAAGGGCATGAGGCTGCGGGACTGTGTGCACACACACATACTGAAGTCTCACAAGATGGGGGTGCCAGTTAATTTAGTAGATGTGTGTGTATCACTGGCTGCTCCTGTGGCACGGGGAGTGTGTATTTAGACTGCAATATATCTTCAGTGTTTGGATCGAAAACAGCGCTGTGTAACAGAGTCTGTGTGGATACGTTTAAAGACTACAGCAGGCTGTGGGATAACGTTAGGATCGATAAGTTATCGATTGTTGATAATTGCAGACACAATGAATGGAGAAAAGTCGAACCAACCGTTTAACTGGATCACATGCCTTCCCAATTAAAACTTGGTCTGTACAGATCCTCCGTGTTCCGTTGTACTTATAGTAAACGGGTGCGTGGCTTTCCTGTCTGTATGTTTGAATCTGTGTATGTTGTGTGTCAGCACGCCCCTGAGAAGCTCCGCCATGCAGAGAGGAGCAAGAGAGAGAAGCTGTAGCTACACCAAAAGAGCTTAAAACTCAGCACAATTTTTATACATGACTGTGATTTTAAAAACATTTACCCGCCATGTGCTGCCTAGCGGGTGTAACTTTGGTGAATGTCAGAATCAAATCTTTAAAAAAGGGCTACCAGCATCAGATGTTGCATGTTGATTAACAGACATGTATCATGTTAGGAAAGCTGTGCAGGTTACCTTGACAACTTAATGTGTGTTTTGTTCCAGTTCTTGGCTGAGGTGAGGCTGCTTTTTGCCCCTGCCATGTACAACGCTGCCATAGCAACATTGATGTTTATGGGCACTAAGGCGCCAGGTAGATGCCACTACTTGCTTATATCTAGATATAGAGCCATGTGCAATCACAGCAGCACTTTAAAGTTACAGGTTCTAATGTGCAATTTACAACAGTACCTCTTAAGTATGGGCAATACTCCAGCACTGTGACACTTTAATACTCCAACAATTTAACTTCCTTAGCAGCACCTTAAGCACGTTAAGCACTTTTAACTCTGAAAATTGACCTCTGCAAGTAAGAAATTTAGGAAGATGAAGATATGAAGATTGACGAGTTGAGTAGGAGTGGGCTTACTTTAAAGTAAGTCTTGAAATGCTCAGGAATATTCCCTTCACTTGAATGTATGTTATACATAAAAACACATATTTGAATAATATTGATGTCAAAAATAGTAAGAATTTGTAGTTTTTTAAATAAAGGAGCAGATAGGATGTGTGACTCTGATCGAGTTGCAATTCTAACAAAACGTTTCTGGGGGACCAAGATTTTGTTGAGAGTACTAGGAAAAGTACTCGCCCAAACTATATTACAATATGAAAGATAGGGATAAATTAAACTGTAATATAGAGTATGGAGACAGTTTGTGGTGACAAGCTGACTGACCCTCCTATTTATACCTAAATAATAGATTTATTTATTTTTTTGCTAACCCAGTCAGTTTGTTCTTTCCAACTTAAACTCTCATCAACAGTAATTCCCAGGAATCTTGTAGATGACACTTGAGGCATCTCAACAGACTCAATTGAAATTTTAGATAAATCTTTAGAATATGTTTTTTTGCCACTGAAAATGATAAAGTTAGATTTTTTTATATTCAAAGATAATTTATTTAATCTGAACCAGGTAGCGTAGGCAGTTAAACCAGCATTAGCATTCTTAATCAGTGAACTGAAATTTGAATGAGAGAGAACTAGGGTTGTGTCATCTGCAAACATTATTGGAGAAAGGATATTAGAGACATTAGACAAATCATTAATGTATATGAGAAATAATAATGGTCCCAGAATGGATCCCTGCGGAACCCCACAGAGTAGTCTGGCTTTGTTAGAATAGCAACTCTTAACACAAACATACTGTCTTCTGTTAGAAACATAATTTTTTTTTCAAGGACAAAGAAAATATGTGAGCAAGTGGCTGAAGTATTGACTGTTTCACCTGTTTGACAAGAAATGCAGTAATATTGTCATGACCGGCTGAAGATGTTTTTAGTTCATCAATTATGTCACTTATTTCTTGAATATCAGGGGACTCAAAAGAAGAAATAATAGGAAAATGTCTAGGGATAAAATCCAGTGGATTACCATGACATGCAGATATTTTGTTAGCTAATTTATAACCAATATTTACAAAAAAATCATTAAATGTTTGAGCTATATCAAATGGATTTTTAAGAGAATGTTCACCATCCAAAAAGACAGAAGGTAGCTCTGGGGCAGTTTTTTCTCTTTGCAACAGCTGATTTATCACTTTCCACGTGGTTTTAATATCGTTTGAACACCCATTACATTTTTCACTGAAATATTTCTTTTTTGCAGATCTAATGGAATGAATATATTTATTTCTATAGGATTTATAAACGCCATGGATAAGAGGAGTAGGATTTGAGAGATATTTTCTGTATAGTTTATTCTTTTTCCTCAACAGCTTTAACAAATCAACTGTAAACCAAGGCTTATTAAAGTCTTGGTTTACAACACTCATCAAAGCTAAAGCTAATAACTTTCATAAAATGTTGATATGCAAACTCAGCATTATTTTCCTCATATAGGTCATCCCATGAAATACTGGTAAGCTTGTCTTTAAATTTTGAAATATTTGACTTGCTCATAATTCTTTTGTGCATTGTTTTCTTGGTATGTTTAGCTCTATTTAAACTCTTGATTAAAGAGTACTGGAAAATAGGAAAATGGTCTGACAAATCTAAATACAAGACCCCAGATTTCATTCCTTCATTCAAAGAGTTAGTTAAGATGTTATCAATAAAGGTTGCTGAATTTTCTGTAACTCGTGTAGATTTATGAATAAGAGGGAAAAAGTAACTAGAATAAAGAATATTAAGAAAATCCCCAGTAAGGGTATCTGATTTATATTTAAAAAGATTTATGTTGAAATCTCCCAAAATGTAACAGAGTTTATCCTCATTGTTTATCAGATCAAGAGAATTTGATAAACTTTCATTGAAATCTTTGATGATAGAGTCAGGTGGGCGATAAATAACACCAACAACAACATTCTTTCCACCAGAGACACCAGAGAGCTCTACAAAAACAGATTCCACCTCCACCCCATCAGACTTTAGAGAGAGATCATCCCTAATTTTAAATTCATAAACATCATTGATGAACAGAGATACTCCGCCTCCAGATCTATTCTCTCTTACACAGTGAACTGAATTGTATTTAGGTAATTTAAAAATGTCTCTAGAGTCCTCTGTAAGCCATGTTTCTGATAAAGCAATAACAGAAAAATCATGTTTTAGTGAAGATAGATAATGCATGAATTTGTCATAGTTGCTGGAAAGACTTCTTATATTCAGATGAAAAGTAGAGAATATATTAGGAGGCATAGAAACACACAAGTCATTAAACTGAGTATCATTATAATAACTACAAATTTTAGAGGCATCAAATGATGAAAAAAAATGTAGGTCTGGGTCAACATCTAAGTTGTAAGGGTCAATAGTCGAGGGATCAAAGGGCTTAAAAGTCTGGCCTTCAAAATTAGGTTTGTTGTAGTCCATAGTGTGTATAAGGAATAATGTGCTACAGGTATATAGTTAAATAATCAAAATACTGTATAAAATGTCTAATGCTGGAGACTAATAAGCCAGACTCTGAGCGTTGCCTTTCCTTTGGTGTGATGGGTGATGGGTGGGTGGATGGACAATAAGTTTGTCATATCTCAAATATGCAATGTCACCTCTCTCCCGAGCTGCCTTCATTGCTGGGAGTAGTTCTTTCCTTCTTTGCCGGACGGCTTCAGGGAAGTCCTCGTTTATGAAGATGCCAGAGCCCTTCAAGTTTTTAGCTTTATCCAGAACAGCAAGTTTGTCCTTCAGCCGCAGAAATCTGACCACAATAGGTCGTGGCTTTTCTGATGATGCCATTGGCTTCCCAGTCCTGTGAGCCCAATCCAGCTCTATTTTCAAATGATCCAGTTGTAGTTTTTCATTGAGTAGTTTTCTCACTTTTTCTTCAGATTCAGACACCTGTTCGTTCCCAGACTATTTACAATTTACAACAATATTTTGGCGTTTTGACTGGCCCTCCAGATATTCTGTCTTGTCTAAGATTGAAATCATGCTTTTGCAAATTGTGTCCAAGTCTGTCCTGGTTTCCATACAATTTTTGGACCAAGGTTTGCATGAGATTTTAAAATCATCAAATTCCTGTTGAGTCATTTCTAGACTCACCTTGAGATCATAGACTTGCTTTGACAGATCATCATTCCTCCTGTTTGAAGAGTCAACTATGATCTGAACTCAAGTTTTGAAGCTTTTTTCCTGTTGTTCAAGCAAAGTCCTGTAAAAGTATTTTTGTTGGTCCAACAATTCACGCACTTGAGCCATTGTGACATATTCCTCAGTGGTGTGGTTAGAGGCTTTGGGTGGCATGGTTTGGTCATCCAGGCCTAGGCCCAAAGATCGGCAGGAAAGAGCCAGAAACCTCCACAAAATGCTAACAATGTCCACGATTTTGCTGTAGAGAGTTTGTTAGACTCTTCTTAATTCAATCAGCAACAAAAATTTTAAGTTCTAAGCAGGATTCATTAGATTTGTGTTGGATAGAAAACCAGCCACATTTCAGAGAAACACAGCAGCAGCCATCTTGGAAACACCTCATCACGTCCTAATTACGGGGGGACTGCTCCGGAGATTCTCCTGACCTAGCCGTTCACATATGCACCTCACAATTGGAGACTATCCCTGTCAGACGGGAGGAGGGGTGGGGGATTTCCTGAGGTAAGACGTGACGTAAAAAAACAATGCGGAATTTGGCTGTTTTTGCGTTCACATGTACAGCCCCTTCGGGTAATCTCCAGAGTTTTTAAGGAGATTTCCGTATGTGTGAAAAGGGTTTACGTTTACCACCAACCTGCCAAGGGACTACAGATGGAAATTAGCCTGTGGCTATAATCTGGCATATTTACATGTTCATGTTCATTATGTGCACTGTCCCTATTTAAATAAATAAATATGCACCGATTGCAATAACTTCGGCCAATCCCAATTTCTGATTTTTACCTGGTCTGGCCTGTCTGTATGATAAAGAAAAACACACTCAACTCCCTTTCAACGTAGCGCAACTGGCTGCTGAATCCCGAAAAATGTTCAAACAAGAAAAACAATTAGGACAGCATTCCAACATTGTCTATTTTTCTTGTCTTACCTGTCTGTCCCAATTTGGTCAATACTGTAATTGACAGCAAAACATATATATATTTGGACCATTTCTTTAAAGGGGACATATTATACCCCTGTTCCACCTTTTCAAACAGTCCCCTTTGGTCCTAATGAAACATCTGTGCTGTGCTTTGGTTAAAATATAACATGAATCAAGCACCAGAGGAGGTTTGTGACCCTGTATAAACCAGCTCTCTCAGAGCGCTCCGTTTTGTTGTGTGTGTCTCTTTAAATGCAATGAGCCCCCCCTGAGTTTACCAAGTAGACATCACTCCTCTGTAGCGAGAATAAAAATGGCAGACCTGTGCAAAAGTTTTGTTCTAGGCTGGGGGTGGAGTCCATTGGTGGAGATACCAGGGGAAAGGAGGGCATTTTTTAACCAGAATCCAGCTTGTGATGTCACAAACTGAGAACATTTTAAACGGAGCACTTTTCTCTGTGTGGTAAGACTTATGCAGACCACAAACAAAGGACTGGATGGATTTATTTCACATTTTGTGGGTCGATAGACACTCAGGTTACCCAAATATATGTTCAAAAACACTATAAAAGTGGATTTTCATAATATGTCCCCTTTAATGTTATTATATTATGGACGTGTCTTTATATATGTAAAATTAAACGAAAAAAGGTAATAAATTATCTTTTAAATAGGCATTCAGTGTTCACATTCTAGAAATATTCACACAGTCATTTTTAACACTCTTTAGCCCGAGGTTTTTAATTTAACTCATTAATAAATCAAATTCAGGGAAGTTTACTGCTTCAGTCTTCAGCTGATTTCTCCCTGACTCCTGAAGAAATGATCACTTACAGACTCTTACCTGTCTGCCCCTGTCTCTCGCTGCCTCAGTGAACGCTATTTGTGGTTGGAAAGAGTTCTTATCATGTTTAAATCCATTATTTAATAATATGAATCTATAATCTTCCCAGAAAAGTGATACCACTCATATAGTGAGGTTTGATCATTGAAGCGACCCTCTGTACCTGAGGAATTTTACAGGAATATTTATTTAATAATAGCATTTTGTCGCCATGAGCTCCCCCCGGCCCGCATAGGTGAGAGAGAGAGAGAAACAGCGTGAGCGCACATAGGAGCAGCGTTGATGCGTGGATCTGCAAGTTGGCTACTTTAAGGCAAGAGGAGCAAGTGCATGGAAACCTCTGTTTATTCTCCTGAATGTCAAAAAAGTTTTGCTCCTCTGCTGATGGACACCTCAGGTCGACACTGTAGACATGTCAGCTTGTTGTGTGCGTGAGTGTAGCCGTGCGTTAGTGTTTGTGTCGCTGTGTGCATGGCATAAAACGGCAACCTTTAGTGTGAGTCTGAGATTGGCACAAAATATGGACACAAATGTAGTAATTAAAAATAGCATTGTGTTGGCAAAAGATCTCGACAAAGTTGGAAAAGACTGTGTGAAAGGTGTAATTAATGTAGTCTTTAAATATCAACTTCTCAGCCATAATCTGTGTAACTGTAGGAGATAATGGCTCCTGTGTATCACATGGTTTATTTATAATCTTGTGTAATTAGCAACATTATTTCCTCCGTCTTGCCTGTCTCCCTTCCCTTCTGTCTCTTACACACTCACACAGACACCAGGGTCCAAGGTGTCACAGGTGACAGCAGATGTGATGTCTAGAATTCATTTTTTGCATTAACGGCTAATGCCGTCTTAGCAGGTTCAAGTGCCTAACACCGTGTGGATGTGTGAGAGTGTTTTTGCTGGTTTCTCCTGTGCAGTTAGTGTGAGCTGCACACTCCTGTGTGTGTGTGTGTGTGTGTGTGTGTGTGTGTGTGCGTGTGTGTGTGTGTGCGTGCGTGCGTGCGTGCGTGCGTGCGTGCGTGTGTGGTGTGTGTGCATGGACTGGTTAATGACCTCTGGAAGGATGAGGCTGCTCAAACTGAACCTGAGGGAGTCTAACCGATTGTCCTCTTGATAAGTGTGTGTGTGTGTGTGTGTGTGTGTGTGTGTGTGTGTGTGTGTGTTGCCGTGAACACCAGCTAACACAGCGCTCTGTCTAATCTGCACGAACAAATCAGAGCTAAGAGCACCATCGCAGAACAATATCCAGCCACCAACACAGAGAATCCAGAGCAAGAAGTGACGTATTCCTAAATAGGAGGAATACAGATGATGGATGACTTTTTTAATTCATACTTCTTCGTTTTTTTCTTACAGCTTTATTTATGTGCATGAGTTCTTTTTCCTCTATTTGTTTCATTTAGCTTTATTTTTTTCTCCTCTTCATAGATAATCATTTAAATGCACTCTTTATAACGGGCTTTGTCTGCGTGTCTGTGTGGGTGTGTGCTTACATTTAAAGGGACATATTGCAGTGTCTGTCCCTGTGTAAGAGGAGCTCAGTGTGTGTATGTGTGTACTGTATCCATGTGCAAAAGTCCACTGGTAGATGAGAGTGTGTATGACAGGCTGATAATAGGGCTCACTCTGGGCCATGCCACCTACCTGGCTACAGACCATATCTGCCTCTGGGGAACACACACACACACAACCACACACACAACCACACAATTCATTTTCTATCCTATCACCATGACAGTCTTGCAAAGAAAAGTCAGATTACTTATAGGGCTTTTCTCACTCTTACTTTACCCGGAGTTTCTTCTGCCCACACCTGTAGTATTTTTCCCGCTGCAAGTCCAATTGAGCTGATGTGAGAACGCAGCAGGATATTATCCAGAGAATTCACCTTGAGCGAGTGGAAAGGGTTGATGATGTTTATTATCTGTGACCGGTGCAAAATATAAGTAAAACACTCTCTGAATGGAGCAACCAAGAGACAACTGGGGAAAAAAACTTGCATCCTCGTGCATAACGGCTCCAGACTGTCTCCACACATGGATGAAGTATCAAGTCGCTGACAGCCGACCTGAAGAAGGACTTTCGCCGCAGCATGGTCTGCAGAGGCTCAGGGGGAATAGGACCAATGCTAGGGTAATGAGTTTGAAGTCCTGATTTACGTTTACCGGCTGGCTAATCAACTACCCTATCTGGTTGGATCCAGGGTCTTCAGTGTGCCAAAATCCACAGTCCACCACATCCTCCACAAAGTTGCCCGAAACATATGGATCGACCTAAAGCGAGCCATATCTTTACCACAGGCAGGTGAGTTTCATGCTATCGGACAAGGATTTGCTTAGCTATCAGGAAGACCTGCCTTCAACAACGTTGTGGGTGCAAAAACTTGCAGCCATATCAGGATCAAACCCCCCCTACAGCTCTAAAAAGACTAATTGAACTACAATAAACATGCAGGCAATTTGTGATTCTATTGCAAGATTCCTTGATATCTTTGTTAGCTACCCAGGGTCAGTTCATGACACACGCATCATGGAAAACAGCAACATTTACAGGGCAGTAGGATACTCTCGCATACATCCCTTTAGGTAATGGTGGCTATCCCAGTTTGGACGCACAAATGTGCCTAATCTTACAAGGGGCCCATTCATGATCAGTTAAAGGGGCGCTCCGATTAATGATGAAGACATGGATGGAGGTGTATCCTTTTCCTGAGCGGACGTTAAACCCACATTTACACCTCTGGTTATTGCGTCCTGTACCTTCCTACACAATGTGTGCCGGAACGTGTACAGGACATTCTTGATCCCCAACCTCCCGTGTTCAACTAGCAAATGATAAGAGCTCTGGAAATGCTAAGGGACTGACTGGCTGCCCTGGTTTCAGGCCATGACCAGGCCCCATAAGGATGTTGTCTTGAAGTTTATATAATATGTACAGGTGCAGCTCATAAAATTAGAATATCTTTAAACAGTAAAGTGAAAAAGAAAGTATGTTCATTTATGCATTCAATACTAGGTTGTGGCTCATTTTCAATGAGTAACTGCATTAATGTGGCATAGAATGGAGGCAATCAGCCTGTGGCACTGCTGAGTTGTTATGGAAGCCCAGGTTACTTCCCTATACCTTCGATGGCGGAGCAGAGCTCTGTGAGACCTAATGTACACGACCTATTCAGAACCAGGCTGACAGAGCAACAGCACATAGTTTTCAGAAGTTCTTAGGTAGCAGAGAGACAACATCACCATACTATTATTGCATCACCTCAAAGTCCTTTCTCTTTTGCCATCCTTCCCCTAAAACTCTCTTGTCTCTTAGAAGTTCTTCGTCTCTTATCTGTAGCCATGCATCTTCCACGATACACTTTTTACTACTTACTTTGCTCAAATCTTTTCTTTGCTCGTCTTGTTCCCCTCTTCTTTTGTCTCATAATTTCTACCCTCCTCTTTCTTCTTTCCTCCTCCTCATTCTAATGAATCACATTGAAGCTTACTTTCATACACTGCTGATGGAAGCCCTCTGGCATTCACACATATTGCATACATTCATCACTGCTACAGTACAATTTAGACTTTGCGAGCAAACAAACTATCTTACACATAATCGTGCATCCATTTGTTCATGCATAAAAAAAGGAGATAACTGCAGATACAAGTGATGGAAAATATCATATAAAAACATCTCAACTGAATAGTTAAATAATTCCAGATGGTACACTATTAATTGTTAAAAATGGTTTTACATATTCTGGAGAAAGAATCAGGTTAACCTTTTTATTAAATTGCATTTAAATAGCTGTAATACAGATATTTTAAAGGTCACATGTCCTCCTTTTAAACATGTTTAAATCAGTCTCAGAGCTCCCCAAAACATGTCTCTGAAGTTTCTTGTTCCAAATCCTCTCTGATCCTGTATTTGATCATGCCTTTAAACCCCTCTATTTCAGCCCTGCTCAGAACAGACTGTTTCTGTGTCTGTAGCTTTAAATACAAATGAGCTGTGGCTGACCACGCCCCTCTCTGGAAGGGCTTGGGTGGCTTGGTCTTTCTTGCTCCATGCCCTATTGTTTACGGTGAGAAGGCAGACTCAGAGGGCAGAACAAACACCTAGCTGTGGGAGTGTCACCCAGCAGGGGTAGGAGTTACAGCCCTTTGTGATGTCACAAAGGGACGATCTCCAAACGGCCTGTTTGAGCACACATTTCCTGAAAAGTGGAGCAGGCAAAAGATGGAGAGGATGGACTTTTCCCATAATTCCTGTTTGTAGACAGACCAGGGACACATACAGTATTAGTGTTCGGAAACTCGGTCAAGTGTTTTTTGCATAATATGTGACCTTTAATGCATTAATAAAGTTTTTGCGCATTTTTGCGAGGTTGATGCCTGAAAGTAATTCAGTGGGAAATAAAAAACTAAATATTCTTGAAAAGATGTTACGTGCAACAGAAGTTTACATGAAGCTTTGTTCAAATATTTTCAACAACTTCATATTTTGGCACTTGCTCTTTAAAGATCTACTTTTCACTAATGCATTGATGTCAGTGGATGGCCACTGCCAAAAGTGACGCTACAACAGTGACTTCTCTTAAAGATTTCTTCACAACCGGATGTGTAATCTTGTTGTTTTATCTGTTCCCCCCTTGGAACATCTCCTTAAGAGCTCTTTGTGAATATCAATAAGATTTGTGATACAAACACAAAGTGAAAATGTAACAGAGTGTACACTTGTGCACTGACACAACGCCCATGTGCACAGATAAAGCTTGATGGTATTAAACCTGTCACGCCTTAGGAAGCAACAGGTACCACTAGACATACTGAAAGATGACATACAGAAACACTTCCACACACACATGAATATGAAGCAAAAAGAGAGGGCAGTGAAAGAGGAAGATATTAAAAAGCATAAAGGAGTGGATGGTGGGAAGAGAGACAAACTTGACATTTACGATTCCGCTCATTAGTGCAGCTTTTTGGGTGAATTTTTTCCCAGAACCTGAAGACTGTTGGACACTGTCTGAGGGATTAATGTTGCCTGGTTTAAGAGGACACTTCAGGAACGGTCATTAGCCAAGTGGAGTAATGTAGTCAAGAGGGATTCTTTTGTCCGCTGAGGTCCAGGAAAATTGGAGCAATGTTAATCTTTAAGCATTCACTTGGAATTGTTTTTTACTTTTAATTACAGGTTTTGCTTTTGAAGTTACAGTTTTATACCACTCAGCAATCAAAATTCCCTTTTTATCTGGGTTTTGTCCATAAGGGTACTGAGCATTGTAATACATCGTGCAATAAAAACACATATTTCATTATTAGAGGAACCAGTAAGACCCCTGAAATGTTTGAGTATTTTCAATGAAAACACTCTAGACAAAAACAAACCAATTATCTCTGCAAATTCCTGAATTAGGTGTAATAGTATATGTCAAAGTGCTGTTCTTAAAAACCTTTGTTCCACAATTAAAAAGTGTGGCCGAAACACGATGGCTTAATTTGATCAGTTCCATTATGACATATCCTTTGCAATAAAGCTTTTTATTATAAGAGTGTCTTGGTTCAGCCTTCTTTCTTGGTACTATAGGTCGTGTTTGTGTAAAGGCAACCGGGCTTTAAGTAGAGTAATGTCACAATTACATTTTAAGCTATAGTAAACACTATTTTTTGGTAAAAGATGGGATTTAAACCCTTGAATCCAGCGCCAGAGGTTAAGCTTTAACACTTGAACCTTAATACAGGCTCAGACTGTAAGTCATGGATTGCAGAATTACTCAATATAACCTGTTTCTTTGGAGACCAGGGACAATACTGGATATGATTTAACTGTCAAAACACATATTTGATTCTTACAAACCAACTCAACCTCAAGTAACTCACGCAAAAAACCTTATTTCAGCACAGAAAGAAGAAGAAAAAAACCCTCCCTGATGGAAAGTCTTCTAAACTGCCACACGTAGGTTTGTACAAAAGAGAAAGGACACATAACTGTAGAGACAAAACCCAATTTGAACCACCGAACATTGACCAGCTTTCATCAGCCGCCTGTGACATCATCACCGAAGGACAGGTCAATACTAATGAGGTCAAGAGGAGTGGATACAATTTGATTATGGTCCCCAGTTCATAAACAATATATATCTATTAAAATCAAGCTTGTACACAAGGAGAGAATGCCAGAGAGAGGCAGAGTGTGTGAGGATAAGAGAAGAAGAAATGTGAAGGGAATGAGAAAACAAAGTAGTGACAAAAGAGACAAAGCAGAAGAGATGGTTAGGGAAGACAAAGGGAAGCTGAAGGGTGTGACAATAAATCCAGAGCTTAACAAATGCAGGACCATACTGACTAACCACATGCTAGTAATTAAAGGTTTATCACTGTTGTCCCCATCAGCCTTCCTGTAATAAACCTCCCCCCGCCTGCCTCTGGGCTATTATAGCTTATTTGAAAAGGAACAGATACAAGCATGTAAATAAACCAGCTGCTTTATTGAATTAAAAGCACAAGCAAATAAAACATGCAAAACAGCCATGGAGACAGTGTTCTTAGAGTCTCACAGTAAAAAAACATCACAGAGTTTTTCAGAGAGTTTGAACATAGAAGAAGCACACACTGTTTATTTAAATTACAGAGGATTTTCTTTCCCTCAGTACCCTCATATGATTCTGAGCTATTCAATAACCATCTGCTTAAGTACAATGTGTAAGTGTTCATACAGTCATGCTGTGCTGTGCTGTGCTGTAGATCACTGAGGCTACGAATATGTATGGTCAACCAAAGGTTTGTGCTTTTTTGAAAAGCCTGTATTTTGTGGTTTCATAGTTTTCCCTTTGTATGTCTTCCACACACTAGAAAACTTTAAAAAGATTTAAAAGGCTAACTTCTGAACCCCTATCACAGCTAGAGACAACGTGCTAGCAACTTACAGAGTTTTGAGACTTTAAAGTATTTTGCAAAGACTGGGGAATTTGCAGGGTCACTAATTACTGACCCAGAACTTCCACCAGATGCGTATGCATTGTGTGTCCGCTCCTCTCTGTTAAGGTACCGTGCATCCTCATCCATCAACACCCATGGGCTGAATTTTCAGAGCGCAGCACGGAGCAGCACCGCTGAACAGCTGGAGTGCCGATACGAAGGAGTTCCCGCGGTGATTAAAGTTTACACTTGCATCAGCGCGGGATAATACAATGTATGTTGTATAAAACCATATAAAAACCCTTATGAATATGTCAACAAACAAATAAGGTCATTTTTCTCAACCCTCAAAATGGAGAGTTTTTCTTCTGAAAATAAACCGGATGTTTTAATATTGTTTTTGTGTCTGATTTCCCGTCCTGCTTGATCTTTTCGCTGCTAAATTGATGCATTGTGCACCGACATCCGGCAAAAATAGAAGTCTTGTGTATCTGCTGCAGAGGGCTCCGGACTGCCGGAGCTGAGACGCAGCGCAGCAGAGACAGTGGAAGCACACGCATTGAATAAAGTAAAAAAAAAAATCAAAAATCCTACTAATTTCAAAAATTAGTAGTTTGCAGCTTCCTGCAGCTTGCGAGATCGCCCCTTTTGGTCGTTGACTATGGTCACGTCATTGAACAACACAATTTGCATAAGGCACCACTAAAGACGTGCAATAATATTTAGCATGGCAACGCCAAGACAAGACAAAGACTGCCTTAAAACAGTTTCGGATTGGGATTGCAAACACCTTACACCTAACGACCCAGTTCATAGGAGCCACCTCAACTCTAGCAAAACTCAGTCTTTGGAAATTTGTCTGACCTACAAACGCCTTGAAATTTATTTTGGGGTAAGGCCAGCAGTGCATGTTTAAGTTACAAACTATAGTGTTTATCCATTCATTACAGATGCTTTAGGCTCATGTTAAGACCAAAGAACAGGGCCGAGACTCATGGGAACAAGGGTCTTAGTGCTTCATAGAGGACTGGAGGATTTTCAACTGGTATAAATGTATCTGCTGATACAAATGCTATCTGTGCATTCTGATCAGAATAAGACACATTGGGCCTGATTTACTAAAGGTTTGTGTGTCTTAAAACGTGTGCAAACTTGATACCACCGGCAAAAAATGTGCTATCTGATCTACTAACGGCGTACAGTGAGGATTTCGTCTTTCACATGAGCAAAACAACACGCATTGTCCATTTAGTATGTTTTCCTTAATGAATATGCAATATGGGGCGTTTCTGTCCTAGCGTGCAAAATACTGGGAGGAGAAAATGCAAATAGGTTAAGTTAGTACACGCATTGCGATTTACCAAGCCAGGCAAACATTGCGGTGATTGTGACGGTGTCTGAAATTAACACCTTTGAAAGGAAGGTGCTAATCCAGGAGCCCAGTGTTACACACAACAGGCTGCTGTTATTGTTATTAGGTGGAGACATAGGCACAATAAAAGAAGGTATAAAGATCGCTTAACATGTTTCGAATGACAGAGAAAACAATGGCATGCATTTATTTTTTATTTCCATTCAATGATAGTTAATAAAGAGAAACACCATGATTAAACTAATATATATAACCGAACATTCACAGCCTCTGCATTCTAAAGAATTTCAACATTGACATTTATGTCTTCCTATTTCCCTCTTTTCTACAACATTACATTTTAAAATGGGGATTTCCTGGTTGCGCGTCTCTCCCCCAGCTCGTCCCCTCTGGTGCGCTCCTCTCCCTATCACGCTCGTCTCCTCCCTCTACAGCCCCCTGCTGCTACTTGGATTGGGGGACCTCACCACTGCTTGTACCCCGTCTTCGATACCTCTTGCGAGGGCATTTATGTCCGATCAGACACAGCGCTGGCCAGCTGTCTGGTGCGCAACAATGGCCCGAGTGGCACGCCCGTGCCACAGAGGACACAGCTCGCAACTCCTGTGCAATGTATGACAATTCATTCAAAAGATGGAGGGAAGAAAGAATAGGCCCTGTTTAATGCCGAGGTTTTCTTATAAGCCAAATGTTATTTTTGTTATATTCAGATTTGTCTGTTATAACTCGAAAATTCTGTACGTTCATTTGCCTCTTCCACTAATACCTATTTTGCGCTTGCAGTCATTCTGCTTTCCGTCCAAACTCTCCGTGATGTAACCCAGTAGAACACGCAAAAGCCTGACTTAAATACTACCGCCTCCACAAGGTTTGCACCTGTTATCATTCACGCATATTTTCTTAGTAGATCACCCGCAAAACGCCCACCAACCAAACGTGCAATTTTTTGGAGGGAACACGCAATTTAGTACTCTTTAATTGGGATCTTAGTAAATCAGGCCCTTCATTCAGTAAAACTTACTTTGAGCATGTGTCACAGAATAATCACGTTTTGGATTATGTTTGAAGTCTACAGAATACTAAATCATTAATTTAAAGTGGTGCATAAAAGCCTAAAATTGTACATAAAAATGTATCAGAATGCAGGGAAAGACGTTTCTGGTGTTAAAAATGTTCTGGGGAGATGTCCAGCCCCCCCAACAAAGACAATTTAAAAAAGACTAAACTTATAAGCACAGTATTTTTGCATTTATAAACATTAAAAACATACTTGAAATAAGTTTGGTTAAACTGATTGGTAACTTGCAAAAAAAAAAATTAAGATCAGTATGAAAAAAATCATGATTGTGAGATGATATTTTTTCCATATCGCCCACCACTAATCTGGATGAATACATTTGTATGGGATTTACCTCCACGTATTCTGATCCTCCCAAAGCACTGTTTGTCTTTTGTGGGGTGACATTAGCGAACAGTTTCATGAAGACCACATACATTCATTTAGTTATGTTCTTTTCCCAAATTATTTCCTGAAAAATGTCCTTGGCCGGACAAGGGGGTACTTGGCTGTAAAAAAGTTCTGAAAGGGGGTACGCAAGCCCAAACATTTTGAGAACCCCTGGGTTAGAGTGTGGTGTGCTGGGTTGGTCGTCTCGTTTCACACCACACACTTTAAGAACTGAACTTTTCATCTGTCATGATTTGTCGTCATGTGTGGGGTCTCTCACATTTTCAAAATCGTTTAAGATTTTAAAAATACTTTAGTGTGCCAGGCCTTAGCCTGAATGGCCTGTTGTTAGGTTGACAGAAAGTTCGATAGAGTAAACATTTCCAATATGTGTTGATAGGTTTGTGGGTTTTTTTTACTGTCCAGTGGGGTTTTTGTGAATTTCACTTTCATGTGCCACTCAAAGGAAAATAGTGACCCGCTAAATCTGGTGCCACCATCATTTCAGTTTTTTATGTATAAATAATCAATGTCATTGCACGCTGTCCCCTGATAAATAAAATAAATACATATAAAAGTATAAGTACTGAATATATTCATCAAGATTCTGAATCTTAAATATATCATGCTGGCAGAGTCTGCAAGCCGTTAAGGAGGTTTGAGATTGGATCTGCAAGTCCTCACTTTACAAGATCATCTGAGTTAAACATCAATACCCACAAAGGACAGAAATCAGATTCCTTACCAGATTGTCAGAAGGCGTGAATCAATCTTAAAGACTCTCATATAGTCTGATGCCTAGGACAAATTGTTACAAATGAAATTATGCATATTGCTATCCTGTTTTATCTTTTAATCACCGACCTCTCCTGTCGTCTATTGTCCTCGTCTGTTGAATTGTGTATCTTGTTTACCTTGATTACCTGCACCTGTGCTTATTACACTCCTGCCCCTGAGTATTCAATTAGTCAACCCTGTTTAAACGCAACCTTGTGTGCCCTGCTAACTTGCAAGCTTGTTTTTATAGCTGAAATTGTGGAATGCACCTTTAAGACATACTCTGTTGCTAAATTATTAGAGGAGCGACGTCACTTGAGGGCGCTTTGTTTTTATCCCTGAAGTTAGTTTGGGTGGCGCTTTTGCCACGGACAGATGTCTGTAACAGAGCTCCTATAATTTCCTTTGGCCTCTCAACAGTGGCATGATGGTTTGTGAGGACATTATTTGGTTCATGTATAATAAAATAGTAGCCGTACAATCGTTCTTTATAAGTTGTTGTGTAGTTTGTAATAAACTACGAGCATTGTGGAAACCCCAGATGTGTGGTTGAACACTTTTGGCTAACTTACTGTGTTCTTCGTTCTCCAAAAAAAACGTTAACCAAGACGCACGGACCAAAACTGTTGCATTGTGTTTTTCCATAATGCAGAACTTTCCACCAGTCTTCCCATGGTTGCTTATCCTGTTTTCACTTATGTTAATGTATTTTGGATTCAGCCTCTCCCTGCTTAGTCTTTAGTTTTTGTTTATTTGTTTGTTTTTGATGATTGTGTATGATCACCTTTTTACTAAACAAAGACTTGGCTAGACTCTACCCCAGTTTGGTTTTCTGCTTATTCTCTGTAAACATTAACACAGAAGCAGGTTGTTGCAGGTTCTACCGATATTTCAGAACTTATGAAGACACATACTGTTAGAAACTTAACTTTGTAAATATTGAATGACCACCTACAGAATTCATGCATTTGCAGCAAAAGAAGTAAAAGAAACATCCTGACTGATTAAAACAACACACTGATGACTGTTCAATCTGCAACCTATAAGGAATAAAACATATAGGCCCATTGGTGATTCTAGAGTCTGTTTGGGCCCTAGGCAAAAATTCATTGGAGGCCCCTCCAACCAGCATTCATCACCATTTTGTCTGCCAGTTTCCAAGGCATTTGATCTTCTTCCTCTTTCTCTCATATTTTTTATTCCCAGACAGATAATTCCTCTTCATTTTCCTTTGGTGACTTTCATTGAAAACGTTGGTTTTCAAAGCAAAAAATGCATGCCACACTTAGCAGGGCAAAGAGACAGAGTGCTGTCAGATGGGGCCCCCTTAGGGGAGGTTTCCTAATGTCATTGCAAAATTGAGCCACTGCTGTGGTTTAAAGTGTGTCTGCCCTAGGGGCCCCCCACTGGCCTGGGGCCCCAAGCAGTTGCCTGCCTTGCCTACTGACCAACAGCTTCTCTGTATAGGCCCAAATATATCTTGTTTTTTTAGATCAATTTTTATTTTACAAAAGCAGGTGAGATTTTTCAAGCCAAAAACTTTTACTTTCACTCTTTTCAAAAAACGGACCATGTTTTAACCTGTTTCTTCTCCCCTGTCACAAAACATTGAGCCAATTATTACACCCCCTGGAGGGCAGCAACTGTCATGGCTTGCAATATATATCTATATCTTACCACAGTGTATACCAGGGGTCTCCAACCTTTCTTCATCTGAGAGCTACTTTGAACAAATGAAAGTGGCCAAGAGCTACTTGCATCACATCGCTTGCATTTATTTACATAGCACACATCAGCTGAATTAAGCTAATGTTTGTACATGTGTGAAGTTGCAATAAGCCAATGATTATCAATAATCCTTAATTCACATAAAGGTCCAAGAAAAAAACATGAATATTTGACACTTCTTATTGTGCTGTAAGCTATGTTACTGAAAATTCACATCAATGTCCAAGAAAACATTACTACTTTACACTTGTTTTTATGGGACAAATATATGAATAGTGGGAAGAGGTGCATTTACTGTTGTCAGATTTTTTTTAAATTTTTTTACACTGTCAGTCAACCTATAGGCGAGCTACTGAAAACCTGCCCGCGAGCTACCAGTAGCTCCCGAGCTACCTGTTGGAGATCCCTGGTGTATACTGTAAGAATATAAAAAGTCATATCTTCAAACAGAAACCTCTGCACTCTTTCAGACTGCCAAAATACAAAATAAGCTTTGTGCATCCTGATCTTAAACTCAGCACTGGATCATCTGAGACACATCAACACACTCTTGACTGATCCTGTGTTGACATTCAGGTGTGCAATCTGCTCCAAGGAAACACATTACAGTTATTGTACTAAAAGGAGGAAGTAAGTACAACACATTAAACTCTTCAAACTAGTGAGAAAAACAAACATACAATGTGTGAATATCATTACACATCAACAAACAAAGACACACATGCACTCATAGCACACAGACTTAGACAAACATATACTATATACAGTTGTATCTCCTCACATGGTAACACACACAAACACACACACACACACACACACACAGCCTGTGGCAGCAGCAACTGCAGCATCTGTTGCCCACTGAGCCAGTCTGCTAGAGCTGAAGTCAATTATAAACACATTAGACTCTGTTTCCCATAACACACAGTGACAGAAATACCTTTACGTGATCGCTCACACATAAACAAAGTCACGCTAACACACACATATACACATACACTGCCGCAGCTCAGTCTATATCCATTATTACCTCTCACAACATTAAAAAAGAAAGAGAAGATGATGGCAGTAGAAGAAAGAGAGAGAGCTGGGAGAAGGCTGGTGGAGCTAGACAAAAGAAAGAGAAAGGAAGAGAGAGGAAAAAAGAGCACAAAAATGTACGAATAAAAGTGAGAAGCTGTTTCACTTTAGGTAAGACAATCTTCAGAAGTAATCCAATCTCTCCTAATACACGAGGGGCGAGCGTACTTTTCACATTTGATGTGAATAAAGATCGACTTCAAAACTGAGAGAATCATAAACAAAATATCTTCAGCCCAGTCATCTTGTAAAACTCAATTTGTTGAAGAGCCCACTTGTTAAATCACAGGCATGCATCCAATTCCCAGCGGGCCCCTAAATGCTCGAAGTGTCTGCGCCCTCAAAGACGGCGGCCTTGGATTAAACGTAGCTGACGGACTGGAAACATTTTTTTTTCTGTCTTTCTGTTGGGATTCTTTCATTAGCGCGCTCGAAAAAGCTGTCATGAAGGTGGTACATGGAGGCGTATGTCACAAAGCTGCTTGCATGTGCGCTTTGGTGAGTGTGATATGAGTGCATGTGTGCTTTTGTTATGTACTGTATGTGGGTGTATGCGTCTGTTTGAGACACCTTTGTGCGTGTCACAGAACATTTCTGTCAGGAGCAGCTGCAGTGTAGAACTTTAGCATCATTTTTCCTTCCTTTCCTTGTGTGTGTGTGTCTTTGACACCTGACAAACAAAAGCATCACTTCTTTTGAGAAAGAGTGACAGGAGGGCTGTGGCAGAATAGACAAAACACAGATACAGGAGCAGAATCCAGAGACATCACTACACAAACAGACAGTTATTCAACTTGTTACCGAGAGTTGTTATCACAGCCGACAATCATTCACACATACAGATTAGAAAGAGAGCATACAGCCGACAATCATTCACACATACAGATTAGAAAGAAAGCATCTTTAGGAAATTAGAGACGAGAAGATGAGATGTGAGAAGCTTGCAGGTATATCCACCACAGGAATGTGCGCATGACGTGCACACAAACACTCAGAAAAATCCTCTACAGCATGCGCACATTGCTGGCAGCATAGTGGGTGGATATGGAAGCCTGTCGTATTTAAGAAGGCTTGATGATCACACTGCTGTCAGTCAATGTGTGTGTGAGGGAGGATGAAGGTTGACTGATCTGATAGTATTCTGTCAGTCAAAACTGCCTCAGCGCACAGTGAAGCTGGAGGGCCTGATGAGCGTGTTCTTGTTGGTGTCCTTTTGACCTCACCAGCATTTGTTCACTTAGTTTCTTTAAAACAGGAGGGAAATAAGTGTTTTTGACACCAAAGACAGTAGGTTCAAGCCCAGTGTCAGTACTCCATTCAGCGAGGGGAAAGACTTGGTCATCTCACCATTGAAACAGTGAGGAGCCAAACTTTAAAACAAGTGTTTTGTCAGTGGTCACATTCAAATATCCCTATTGCTTCTTCTCACTGTCCCTAATATTCCTTATGAACCCTTGAACACATTTATCTTAGAAATCCCATATTGTACTCTTTTTCACCTTTCACTGTCAGTTGGTGAAACCTATAGAGTAGCTCTGCATGTACACGTTAGTCAAAACCCTAATTTTAGCGTCTGCCTGAAACAGTTCATTTCAGCTACTGTCTCTTTCAGGCCCCCCTCCCCACATGCCCACTTTTTTCTGATTGGCCAGCTCTCTGGAAGCCTTCATGGGGGACAGAACGCTGCAGGGCTGCAAGGGGAGGGCAGCTCTCCATTGCTGGTAGAAGAGAGCCTATGTAAACGGCATTACCGGCGTACGCAGAGACTTGAAGCCGTCTCGGTTTCAGATCAGGGAGTGCTTATGAACAGCTTTAAGTCCAATCGAACACAAGAGCTGCCAGGTAAATCACTTTTTTAACTTTTAATTTAAATGTATCACTCAAAGAAATGTAGACTACATGTCAAATTCCCCTTTTCACACACTTATAGTAAAGGCTGCTTTTATAAAAAATGCCAGATTCATTCACTTTCACATTAAGGCCTTTGGGAGAATTAGAGATTGAGTGTTTTTCCCTGAAGACCGCAGTGGGCGGGGCTCACTCCCCCAACCTTTTGAGAAACAAGCTGCTGGTGCACTCTGCAGGCCTAATGGGCTCAATGTGGACATTCAGTTTGTAGATGAAGTTTTTTTAGATTATTGATGAACTCTGCTTGTCTTTACTTATTGCATTTATATTGGTAAATATATACAATCTACACCTTATTACCATGGTGAACATGTTTTTCCATATTGTGTTCACAGTGAGTCACGTTTTCAGTGTGCATCTGCTTTGGGTTGGAGAGGTAGAATAGGAACGAACAAGGATCCCTTACTTCTCCCATTAAGTGTCCCAGGGTGCAGAAAAGTGCCAACAAAGAGAATGTGTGTGTATGTTTGTTTGTTTGTTTGTATGTGCGTGTGTGTGTGTGTGTATGTGTGTGTGTGTGTGTGTGTGTGTGTGTGTGTGTGTGTGTGTGTGTGTGTGTGTGTGTGTGTGTGTGTACGTGTGTGTGTGTAAGGGAGAGTGTGAGTGTGATAAGTAATATGGTGGTGTCATAGAGGAAGCCACTGTAACCTTTATACAGCTCTTTACTCTGTCACTTCTTATAAAAACTAACCTCCATCACTCGCAGAGGAAGGGAGGGAGAGAGAGACATGAATAGAGAAGCTGACAAAGGGGAAGAAAAAAGGGGAGGAGGAAGGAGGGAGGTGTGATGAGCAGAGTTGGCAAGGCATGTAGGAGAAGACAAAAAGAGACGATGAAAATCTGACAGAAGATGGAGCTGAAGCAAGTGAACAAACAAAATGGTACGGAGATTAGGACAAAGGAAAGAAAAGAAGGTGATACAGTTTAATGATGACAGGAGAAGGACTAATAGTAGGCCGGTTTCAAGAGATAGAACACTGATATATAACAATGTTTCATATTTTTACAAGGTCAAGGTCAGGTGGCTGATTCTTTATGTGCACCCTCCTGTCCTCAGCGGGCCTGTTGCCCAGGAAAAATGAAACAAGTGAACTAAGGGACACACGAGGAGAAGCAGGGAGAGCAACATCACGACGCGCCTTCTGATGAGGAGGAGGACGATGGAAGGTAAAAGGTAAATAAAGAATATACTTTATACTTTAATATACAAGCAAAGATGGAGGAAACCTGAAGAAGACAATGTCATAGAGTAGACTGACTGGAAAGGTTAAGGAAAAACACTACTACAACTTGTTTATCCAAAATGATCCGGCCTTAGTAACAACATATGCTGCATTGTTTCAATGTAAGACAATTACACATGTAGAGATCAATATCCACACGGAAATCACGGTCTAACTAGACAGTCTCAGTTGTATGGAAGTCCAGGTATGGCAATGTTAACAATCTGTTATGTTTATTGCCTGTTTTGAAAAGAATATTGAAGAATCGTGATATAATCCAATCGCCCCAAAGGCAGCTCTTTTTCCTCTATATGCATTGGACATGAATACTATGGACACATGATGACTTAAAGTTATTGTTCTGGGAAAAATCAGCAAACATTTAAGAGGTGGGCCCTCTGCTGTATGATGGCTTCATCTGTGATCGATCTTGATAGCCCTGCAGATTGAGCCGGAGGATTGGATTTGAATTGACCTTTTTCCTGCTGCACACACTGACATTCACTATGATCACACACACACACCAACACTTTGCAGATAGAGAGACTAAACCTCCCATATGACAGCTGTTCATTAGCTAATAGCTCCTTGTTTAAAAATAAGAATATGAAATGGAAATGGAAATGCATGTTTATTAAAATAAAATCATTCACTTCTCTCTTTCAATTTCCTTTTAAAAAACTACAAGTTTTGGTTTTCGTTATTTGACTCTCAGCCGAAGAGAACTGACATGTTGGCACAGCAGCACAGTAAACCCTGTCTGTCTGGGTGTCGCTCTACCTGTCGTCATGAAAGAACGGCAGTGCTACATGAAATAACATCAGACAGAGCCTGGCTGTGTGATCATCATTACATCTGACTGATCAAAGCCCTGCCTTTACAAGAAGACAGAAACACTGTATGTACAAGGAATCTGTTAAATTTAGCACATTAAAAAAGGCCTCCTCTGTGCACCCTGCTGGTGCTACTTCCTTTCATCATCTATTTCCAGGTAACAAATTAATAGAATTACATTGACAAATGTTAAAGCATGCACTGCTTTATATCGTGTAACAGACACAGGACGAAAAAAGGGGGAGTGTAGTTGAAATATGTGTTGATGTCATGCATCCTGTAAACACAGGTCCAGTGTTGAGTAAGCACGTTGTGTAACAGTAATCTCCACTTCTCTACACTTTAGCCTCAGCCATGTAAGAAGAACCTCCATCCTCTACTCTTTTTATAAAGAAAATGTCTGCATGTTTTCCCCTCTCGGGTCCTTTCATTTCATATTTAGTAATATTAAACTGACTGTTTAATATTCTTTGTGATTACACGCACAACAAAATATTTGAGATGGATAGATGTCTGGATGGATGGGTGAGTGGGTAGGTGGCTGGATGGATAGACATGATTGTACAGCTGGATATAATACATAAAAAAAGAGGCGCCGGTAGCCAAGTGGTAAGTGCGCGCACCCCATGTACAGAGGTCATTGTCTTTCCAGCAAGCGGCTCAGGTTCGAATCCGGAGGACCTGTGGTTCCTTTCCCGCATGTCATTCCCCAATATGTCTGTCCATGATTCCTGACTCAATCCACTATCTTATCTGTAAGTAAAGGCATAAAAAAAAAACAAGCATTAAACCTACAGTATGTAAAATCCGCCGCTAGGGGGCTCTCAATCAAAACAATAACACAAGATGACGTCGAGGCTTGCGGTGTATTATGGGAGTTAAAACGAACGAATCAATACGAACGGGTGAAACCGACCTGAGAAAGGCTATATGTGTACTGACGCCACCGCCTACAAGACACGTCATGTTACAACTATAAAATTACGGATTTCTCTGGCTTTGATAACTTTTGGAAATATTTGAGGTGATGTAAGTACTCAACTAAAAAATATATATAACATGGGTTTAGTCCATTTTTAATTTAAGTTAGATATTTTAATGTTAACATTAGCATGCAATTCTACATACTGTACCTTTAAGAAAAGAAATGTAGTGGACAGCAGTGAATGACACACGATCCAGTGTGAGCCACTTTGTTAATTTTTCATTTGCTATATAAATTGTAAAGGTTCAATTTCATGATGAGTGAGGTCATTTCCTTGGTAATAATTAAGCTTGACGATGAAATGTCCTCTTACCTTACTTGTAACTGGCCACAAAAACACAAGTCCCATTCGGTACCACGTTATACTTCCTGTTTTTACAACAGAAATAAACAAGTTTACTGCCTGGTTAAAACTAATAATTTGGAATCAATAGCTTTTTTCTTTATTGTGAATATGATTATAACTCTTTTTTTTAATTTGGCTTAAGAGTAATTTATACATTTGCATACTATTTTTGAATGAGTTTTCAATTAGATGTCTGAAACAAGGTCCATGGTAAACACAATCATTTTTTCATCCTACATTAAATACATCTGGATTTGCCCCACTTGTGAAATTTGAAGCTTTTTCACGTCTTACAAAAGACGGTTGCTAACAACTGGCTGACTGGGACTACAGAGTTTGTCGGTTACAGTAAACTTCATCACGCCCAACATGCAGTCTCATCTAGTGTTACTACTCAAGTGTTTCACCCTTCAACAATACATGTATCCCGACATGGGCGTTTTTTGGGTTTTTTTTTACAGAGCATCAATAGAGTCCATCTTACGGTATGGTATCACCAGCTGGTTTGGTATCTTAACAGTAAAATCTAAAGCTCAGATCCTCAGCCTGGTCAAGACAGCAGGCAAGATCATGGGAATGCCCGCCCCTCTTACCCCCCAGGATCTTTTTGAGCAGGCTACCATCACACAGGCCAATAGCATTTTATCTGACACTTCCCATGTATTGCACTCTGAATATGTTTTGTTAAACTCAGGGAGAAGGTACAGGGTTCCTCTGTGCAAACACAACGGCTTCAAATACTCATTCATGCCTTTCTCAATTAAGCTCATTAATGAGCAAATAATGGAGGACGAACGAAAAAACAGGAGGCCCCCAAGGTACCGGTAACTGTAGCCATGTATGTATGTATATGTATGAAACAGTATGTGTTTTGAGCAGCATGTGTACATGTGCACAGTGTGCATGCGCTTGTGATTGTAGTGTGGAGTGTGTGTGGATACTTAAGCAGATGCTGGGTAATTTGTAGCAGGGATAAGCTAAATGTTTTCTGTTTTGCACATTTGTATTAACTGTTTTTATCTTGTAATGTCTGCAGCAATTTTTCCTGTATCCAACACAAATTTCTCCGCAAGGAGGCGAATAAAGAAACCTTGACCTTGACATATACACGTGTCATCTTGTCCTCCACGCCAGTGTTAAAACCCTTTCTTACAGAAACACTGCTGGTCACGATGCACTTAGTGATCAGAGCTGATAGATATCCACTCAGTTGAAAGACACAGTGACATACAGAACTGAGGCCCACAGCAATAAAAACCAGACTCTACACTGCCAGGACAACCTTGGATCTGGAGTCTACAAACACAGTGGACCTGTGAAGATACAAACACATGTGCCTCATACTTCAAGAACGTGCTGGTGTCTCTGTGACTCTTCCATTTTTGGACTCTTTCGTCTTCCTGACCAAATTACTTTTTGAAGTGACAACAGAGATGAAAAAAACAACAATCCTGCTGCAGAGTTGAACAGAAACGTAAACGGGACAATCTGCTGATAAAGGCTAATGGCTTCCGACTCAACATGGGATGTAATGAAAGGTTGTTGTCCAAAATGTTTCTGTGAAATGAAATATTATTTAAACTCCACCTCCCAGAAGGGTCCAGATTCTAAAAACCGAGACAAATTCTGTGTAAAGCTGATACAAATGACACCAGCAGATCTTCATGCGGCCTTTGAGCTGTCTATAAGCTCATAAACAACATTAATTACAATTTATTTTAATCCTGCTGACATCTTGGTTTGAAGCAGACCCACTGTCACGGTTGGAATGAGGAGGTGGAGGACCCAATTGCAGATTGGAACAAAAAATAATTTATTTAAACTAAACAGGCACTAAGGCAAAACAAAAACTTACTTCCAAAATTAAATCCAAAAAGGTAGCCACGAGGAATCACAGGAAGACTGACACAAAAGCACAAACGACATCCAACAAACGACAATGAACCGACACAGAGGGGAAGAAACACAGAGACTAAATAGACACAGGGGTAATCAACACAGGTGAGACTAGTTAGACAGGTGAAACAAACAAAACACAGGTGAGTACAATCAGGGCAATCAGAACAGGGGAAACACAGAGACAGGAATTAAGACAACACTTAAGACAACAAAATAAATCATAGAACACTGAAAGCACACAGAATGTAACAAAACACAGAGAGACACAAGGAGAAGAAAATACAAAATAAAACAGGAAACACTAAAGACAACACTAGGAAACATTAACACACAGGGAAACAAGCAACACTAGGGAAAAAGAGAAATAAAACCAAAAACTAAACTAAACTCCAAAATACAAACTAAACAAAGACCAAATCATGACATAACCCCCCCCTCAAGGGACGGATCCCAGACGTTCCAAAACGTCAATAAACCAAAACAGGGTGGGTGGAGGGGGTCCGGAGGAGGGACTCCGGACTCTCAGGCGGACGGCCTGGAGGCAGGGCACATAGCCCGGACAGTTCGGGAGGGCGGCCAGGAGGCCGGCCCAACAAGGAGAACAGTTCAGGGGGGCGGCCGGGAGGCCGATCAAAGACGGGGAACAGTTCAGGGGGGCGGCCGGGAGGCCGATCAAACACGGGGAACAGTTCAGGGGGACGGCCGGGAGGCCGACCAAACACAGGAGACAGTTCAGGTGGGCGGCCAGGAGGCCGACCAAACACAGTGAGCTGGTCAGGTGGGCGGCCAGGAAGCCGACCAAACACAGGAAACAGTTCAGGTGGGCGGCCAGGAGGCCGACCAAACACAGAGACCAGCTCAGGGGGAGTCCGAAGGCCTTCTGACGATGGCGCAGGAGTCTGCAGGACCCCAGACGAGTGCTCAGGAAGCTGCGGAGTCGGCAGGACCTCTGACGGAGACACGAGAGTGGGCAGATCCTCCAACTTGGAAACGGGTGTTGGCAGGGCCTCGCACAGAGACATAGGAGTGGGCAGATCCACCAACTTGGAAACAAGTGTTGGCAGGACCTCCCACAGAGACATAGGAGTGGGCAGATCCTCCAACGGAGAAACAGGAGCGGGCACAACCTCCAACTTGGAAACGGGTGTGGGCAGAACCTCCCACTGAGAAACAGGAGTGGGCAGGACCTCCAACTTGGAATCAGGTGTTGGCAGGGCCTCCCACCGAGACATAGGAGTGGGCAGATCCTCCAACGGAGAAACAGGAGTGGGCAGAACCTCCCACCGAGAAACAGGAGTGGGCAGGACCTCCAACTTGGAATCAGGTGTTGGCAGGGCCTCCCACAGAGACACAGAAGTCGGCCGGACCGCCGAGTGTACGTCAGGAGTCGGCCGGACCGACGAGGGTACGTCAGGAGTCGGCCGGACCGACGAGGGTACGTCAGGAGTCGGCCGGACCGACGAGGGTACGTCAGGAGTCGGCCGGACCGACGAGGGTACGTCAGGAGTCGGCCGGACCGACGAGGGTACGTCAGGAGTCGGCCGGACCGACGAGGGTACGTCAGGAGTCGGCCGGACCGACGAGGGTACGTCAGGAGTCGGCCGGACCGACGAGGGTACGTCAGGAGTCGGCCGGACCGACGAGGGTACGTCAGGAGTCGGCCGGACCGACGAGGGTACGTCAGGAGTCGGCCGGACCGCCGAGGGGACGTCAGGAGTCGGCTGGACCGCCGAGGGGACGTCAGGAGTCGGCCGGACCGCCGAGGGGACGTCAGGAGTCGGCCGGACCGCCGAGGGGACGTCAGGAATCGGCCGGACCGCCGAGGGGGCGTCAGGAATCGGCCGGACCGCCGAGGGTACGTCAGGAATCGGCCGGACCGCCGAGGTGACGTCAGGGGTGACGTCAGGAATCGGCCGGACCGCCGAGGTGACGTCAGGAGTCGGCCGGACCGCCGAGGCGACGTCAGGAGTCGGCCGGACCGCCGACAGGGAATCCGCAGGAATCCCCCTCTCTTCAACAGGGGGACTACGGAGCTCAGCAGTCACAGGCAGCAGAGGGCGCTCTGCAGGGACGCAGTGAGGCTGAGGCCCTGGGGCGCAGAGGGGCAAAGTCACTGGGGAGCACAGGGGCAAAGTCACTGGAGCTCTGGGCAGTGAAGACTCGGGTGAGCTGGGCAGCGTAGGCTCGGGTGAGCTGAGCAGTGAAGACTCGGGTGCGCTGGGCAGCAACATGGGCTGAGGCCTGAGTTGAGGCTCTTGCTGAGGCTTCGGTTGAGGCCTGGGCTGAGGCTGTTGCTTGGGCTGGTAGACAGGCTGCTGAGGTTGAGGCTTGAGCTGAGGCTGGAGCTGAGGCTGGAGCTGAGGCTGAAGCTGAGGCTTGGGTTGAGGCCTGGGCTGAAGCTTGTGTTGAGGCCTAGGCTGGGGCCTGTGTTCAGGCCCGGACTGAGGCTTGAGTGGAGGCTTGGGCTGGTAGACAGACTGCTGGGGCTGAGGGGACTTCAGGGAGGTTGACCTTGGAGGCAATCGGGAGCCATTTCTTCTTCCTCCCCGGGTCCCAGTGAAAATGGCCAGGCGGGTGCCTGTCCAGGGCGACTGCTCTTCACTTGCAGTGCTCCTGGCCATACGAAAAAAATTCTGAAAATAAGCTATCTTTTCAAAACAGTCCATCTTGTTTAAATCAAAGTCTGCTGGGTCCATATCTGGTCGGTTCATTCTGTCACGGTTGGAATGAGGAGGTGGAGGACCCAATTGCAGATTGGAACAAAAAATAATTTATTTAAACTAAACAGGCACTAAGGCAAAACAAAAACTTACTTCCAAAATTAAATCCAAAAAGGTAGCCACGAGGAATCACAGGAAGACTGACACAAAAGCACAAACGACATCCAACAAACGACAATGAACCGACACAGAGGGGAAGAAACACAGAGACTAAATAGACACAGGGGTAATCAACACAGGTGAGACTAGTTAGACAGGTGAAACAAACAAAACACAGGTGAGTACAATCAGGGCAATCAGAACAGGGGAAACACAGAGACAGGAATTAAGACAACACTTAAGACAACAAAATAAATCATAGAACACTGAAAGCACACAGAATGTAACAAAACACAGAGAGACACAAGGAGAAGAAAATACAAAATAAAACAGGAAACACTAAAGACAACACTAGGAAACATTAACACACAGGGAAACAAGCAACACTAGGGAAAAAGAGAAATAAAACCAAAAACTAAACTAAACTCCAAAATACAAACTAAACAAAGACCAAATCATGACACCCACTGTGTTTATGAGCTGTTACCAAAATAAATAAATGAAAGATTTTAAAGTAGGAGGGATGATGTTCCCGCCTGCCTAGCCCCTGCTTTAATATTACAGCCTAAAAAGATGCAGTGTTCGCTGCAATGCAGGAGGAAGAAGTGAGGGCACAATGTAGCGCACACATCTGTACACATTCATACACAAACACACAAACCTATAGCTACCTGTCAGTCTCCGCCCACAGGTGCCTCCAAAGTGTGCCAAGACTGCTGAGAGAGTAAGAAGAAGACAGAGGAGGTGAAGATTTGTTCAACTGCGATAGACCATAGACACACTGACACACACACACACATATACTCAAACACACGCAGATTAATGTTTACACTTATTAGAAAGAGTTGTTGATGAAGATCATGACTCTATGAATCCTACATTCATAAAGGTTAATATTTGCCTTTATTTAAATCAACAGCATGGTAAATGGATTTGAGCTTATATAACGCTTTTCTAGTACTTAAAGCGCTTTTACACCACATGTCACACCTACACATTCACACCATTTCTTACACTGAAGGCAGAGGCAGAAGTAACTAACCCCATTCATACCAACTCATATGCCGCCACAGGAACTATGTGTGTTTAATAGACGGGTTTCAGCCACATTTACACAAAAACAATCCACTGACCAAAAGTTCTGCAGATGTCGCCCTTGAGCACCAGCATGAAACCAAAACAACTTGAGCTGTTTTGTTGTGTTAGCATGCTAATGGTAGCGCTCTTTAGTTAGCTCGTAGCTTCACATTGTATGTAAATTTACACAAAACGACCATGATCTAAAAACATGTGACATTCAAATAAGCAGTGAGTACAGTATGTTATTCTTCTTTTCTCTAGTCCCTCAATTAAACGACTTTTATACGCAAGGGGATGAGCGTCCCGTTCATGTAAACACGATGTAAACATGGCTCAGACAACATCACAGACAGCAGGACTCAGGTGTCACACTCATTGTAGACAGTCATGACTCAGAGAGATATTTTCAGAGGATATACTGGATTACTGCTATATTTATGCATAAAATGTTGCACATTCAACCTTTAAAGGAACAGTTTAACATTCTGGGAAACGTGTTTTCTGCTGACTGAAGCAATGTATTGTTTGCTAACAAGTTAGTTTGGATTAGCACAAAGACTGAGAAAAACTTTTCAACCTTGGGAGTAGCTGCCAGCCCAGGGAGCTACAAGCTGATAATACTCTCAGTAAATAAATACAGCACATTTTGCTCCACAATATCTTGAATAGATATTTCTTTACTTTGGTCAATTCACATATGTAATATTAAAAGAAGGTCAAACATCTCTTTTAAATGGATCCTTTATTTTGCACATTAAAATATTGAAAGTAACTATCGTTATTTATTATGTGAATGCGGCTCCTTCATCTTCCTCTTCCTGTTAATCATTATATCAAAATTTATTCCCTTCATCAGTGTTTTGTCACAGATTTTTTTTTTTTATTAACTGTCCTGTTTGTTAAAATAGGAAGAGAACTCAGATGAAGACTGCAAGAATGAAAACAAAAAGATCAAAATGGCAAAACAAAAAAGTTATTCTGAAAAAGTCAGGTTTTTATTTTTTAAAGACAGTGTATATCAGGACATCAGGGAGAGAGAAAGAGTGGAGAATGAGCCACAGGATGGATTCGAAACCGGGTTGCCCGCAACTAAAAATGTTGAGTAAACTTCTAACACGCACATACGCACACTCTTCCTTCTACAGAGCGGTGAGGTGTAAACATGCCAAAGTTACTAACACATGATTGTTAGTGTGGACGGACAATAAGATTTGGTTGCTAATCCAAATAACTACAGTCAACTGGGAGTCGGGTCAATCGACATTTTCAAAAACAGAACTCAGAAGTTCCCCATCATTGTTGTAGTCCACCTACTCGTGCATGCCTATGACTGAAAGCTTAATTTGCATGTGTGAAATGTCTCCATTTTCAGAAGAACTGCATATTGCCAGTTTACGACAGACACGGTCAGGTCTTCAAAAGTCTGCACTCTGGAACCATTTTTTAAAACTATGCGTTTTCAGGCACTGAGAACGTGTCGTGTAAACAAACAGCCAAAAGGCAACACAAGATTACTGTTTCTGGCTGAAATAATTGTCATGTAAACCTGGGTCTAAGTACACACTGTGTAATGACACACAGGGACTAACAAGACACAGGTGGGAACAATAAAGGCGAGTGAAACAATTACCATGGAGGGAAAACAAACAAAGAAAGGAAGAGCAGCAAGACCACACCCAGAGGCAAGAACTACAAATTAAGACAGGAAACACTAAACCCAAAATATGAACGAAAAACACCTTTCGAAATTATGACACCATAAGCATTAATGCCCATTATTATCCCTAAAAAAAACAGCACCCTTTAGAAATGTCCTCATCTTCTTTGAATTCACAAACAGATGTGTTTCCTAAAAGTCCCACTCCGAAGAGTGCGGCATCAACATAAAAGTTGTGCACAGTTCAACGTTATAGCTAAGCCCTGTAGTATCCTAGAGGGAAGTTTTTGTACCTGTTCTGCAGCAGCACAAGTACAATGCTAAGGTCTAATTAAAGTACACACACTGAGTGAGGCTTGTGAAATCACACAGTGCTTTCGAAGTGATCCCCATCCTGCAGACTCACATTCTGGATTTCCTGCTATATTCTGAAAGTTTAAAAGAGATAAGGGCCATGCATACAAATCACCACCAATTTTA